>PVJX010010954.1:0-55196 GCA_004027295.1 Dolichotis patagonum | reverse complement strand
AATTTCTTTTTATACACTTTTAATTAATTTAGTAAATATATATTCAGTATCTACTATATTAATATTACAGGGTTTACAACAATTAAAACTCTTCATCTACAAGTTCTTCATTCAATGAACTTGTAGATTAATGAGGAACAAAAAAACCTGTAATTCTCAAATAGAGATGTAATCAAGGTAGCACCAATCAATTCAGAGTTTTTCGTTATTATTTTTCTTGTTTGTTTGTTTGTTTTGCTTGACTCACTTGGAAACCATGAATCTGGCAAAGTAGAACTCTGGTTAGCAGCTCCAGGCTCTGAGTGCCCCGGCCTTGGTATTACAATTCTTACTGTTAAAGCATTTGACTGCTTTTAGTCATCTCCATTAGCTACTACTATAGGCAGCTGTGGATCAAATTCCTCTTGGTAGCTATCTTCTCTTATGTCTGTGGGACTCTCTGCAGGTCTCTGCCACGTGTTGCTGGCCACCACTAGTTGCTATCAGTCAGAGTTACCAGTTGATGCCAAAATTCTAACTGTTCAGTGAGCAGAGGAATATGTGTACTCAGTGGCCTACTAACCATGTGATATTTACACTCCTTCATTGTATGTTGAAAATATTTAACTTTTTTTTTTTTTACAGAGGCTCATAGCTAAAAGTTTCTCCTAAGTCTCAGAGTAGACTTTGGAGTTAGACATCTGAGCTTTGGCAATTCTTGGAGATGGGCTAAATGTATCTCACATAAGGAAGAATGCAATGGCTTAGGTCTAAAATGTTCCCTAAGAGTCTCAGGTGTCCAGAGGTGGGGCTTTTGAGAATGACTGGGAGCATATAATCATCAGAGGATTGACTTGTTGATGAGTTTAGAGCTGAATGTACTGTTAGGAGGTGGGGTCTGGTTAGGGAAGACGAGTCACTGGGGGCATGATGTGTAAGGGTATATTCTTTTTCTGGTCTCCGCCCTTCTTTTTGTTTCCTACCCTCCATGGTTGAGCATTTTCCTCTTCCATGTCCCTTCATCATGCCATTTCTGCTTTTTCATTCAATCGACTTAGACCGAACCCTCCAAAATCATGAGCCAAAGTAAATTTCTCTTCCTTTTTGTATTTTGAAACAGTATGTGGAGTATAGGCCAAAATTAAGCTTGCTATATATCCTAAATTGGTCTTGAACTCACAATCCTCTTGCCTCAGTCTCCCATATTGGGGTAACGTGTGCACCACCATGCCATACCCCTCCCTGCCTTCAAGTTTCAGGTATCAGGTATTTTTGTCTGCGCTATGGGGAATTTACTATACAAGAATAAATTATATTGAAAATAAACATAAATAAATAATTTTTTGTTTTAGGTATTCTGTGGTTTTCATTTGTCTTTTTTCCTTTCTTTTATGTGAGTTGCTTGAGAATATTTACATATGCAGTTTGATTATCTTTTGATCTTATATCATTGTGTAGTTTTTTAGTGACTTCTGCCATACATGTACTATATCACACATTCATAATGTATCACAGTCTAATAAGTACTAGTTATGCCAGTTGAAAGGATTAGAAACTTTATCTCCCTATATAGTCCCCTGGCCTCCTTCATTCATGATGAGTTTGGCTTCAGTATTTTTCTACATATATTTATTACTAACCAGAAAACACTAATGTTTGCTTCAAATAACAATTTACAAAGTGCAAGAGACAAATTACATTTTAATGTATATTTGTTTACCATATTTTGTCCTCAGGAGAAGGGGAGGGGAGGAGGATGGAGAATGTTATTCAAATACATAATTCAAGAAAATTTCTTGGGACATAATGATGCATATTTTAAATTTGAAGTTGCAAAGTTTTAAGCAAATGTTGCAGAGGAATTAATATAAATTAAAAAGCTGTGTCATAAATCTCAAACAGGGTACATAAAGAATATGCTAGAAGATTCAAAAACACTACAGAAAGTAACTATATATTAAAATCATTGCATTTCTCAATAGCAAAACCAAAGCTACAAGACAATAGAGTAATAGTTTTCAATTTTTGAGAGAAAATTATTTGCAATCTAAAATTTTATATCTACAGTAGTATAAATAAAATCTGTGAGGGTAGTACAACCTATTGTAACAAAGTCCCAAATTCCAGATGCTTAGTACAGTGAAAGTTTATTTCCTGCTTATGTATCAGTACAATTCCTACTAGAGTAAGGCTTTTTAGTTGTTGATCATGAGATTTGGCTTACTAGAATGGTATGGTTTTGTCATTCTCTAAGAATGTGCATTCCTCATGTGTTGCTTAAATATTGGAGAGATGTGAATCTATTTGTAAGCTTCAAAGATTGAGCCAATAAAGGCAAGGTTGAAAATGAAAAATAGGACAGAAATAACTGATGAAGCCTGGCAAGCGCAAGGTCATGAGTTGGATCCCCTGTAACAAACAAACAAACAAACAAAAACAAAACAAAAAAAGAGACAACTGATGAAGAAAATGTTCTAATCCTGGAAAAGATACAAGCAAAGGAATTTTGAGCACAAGTAGAAAAATTACCCTTAGGAAAATTCTTAGATTTTCCTCCTTTCCTCTCAAGAGTAGCAAGGATGGAATTGAAAATGAATACAGATACGAAATTTTGAGGTCAAGAGAAGTAAACACTAAACTATAAACTTCCTACAAGAAAGGTTATCTGGCTAGGAGAGGAAAAGTGAGAGCTAAGTGATTTAAATGAAAATATAAAAAGAATTGCTTAGAGCAATAAGGGAATGAGAAGATCAAGTCCACAGAAAAGGAGTACCAAGCAACCTGCAGCTGAGTTTGAAGAATGTGATTCTTTACCTAAATGCAACAACCCAGCAGACAAAGCAGAAAAGAAAAGAGTCTTGTATAGTTCAAGATCTAGAAACTTGAATAGGGCACAGAGCAGTCCGGATGATAAAGTTATTGGTCTGGATGCTGGGATCTCTTGAAGGCAAAGGGACATGTGGGAAGTCAGGGATGTGAAGAGAAACAGTGCAATAGTGAAGAATAAACTGGAAAGAAGATTCTAGGATCTGCTGAAATTCAAGGAAGCTTGACAGTGGTGGAGCTTGATGAAACAGCAAGAATTCAGCAGAACCAGGAGATAGCGTAGAGTCTCAGGTAAAAGTTTAACTTGCAACAGATATGACTTTTACAGACAGGAGAGAAAGAACCTCTGGATAGGTTGGGAGGGGAAAGAAAAGTAAATTGTAGGACTCTAGATATTTCCTTCAAATCTCCCAGAACACTAACTCACGGTAGGTGCTAAATAAATAAAACATTTTTTTCTAATATATATTTTCATGAGCTTTGGAAAGGGCATCATAGAAAACAGTGGCAACAGCATGTGAAAAAAATAGTATCTGAGTTAAGAATTTCTAAATACAAGGTTGGGTATTTGTTGTGGTAAATTGTATGCTTCAGACATACAAGACTGTGGATAAAATCCCCAGCACCACGACTACAGCAAAGAAATAAAATACCTTGCTAAAATAGTGATACATTAAGTTTATTGATATTATTTTGAGAATTGACATTAATCTCAGAAATTTTGTGTTGGAATAGAACAAATGTATCTATTCTTTCTCAAATCGTTACATATTTTTGGTGTCCCCTCTTATGCTTTATAAATACTAATACATCATATTAACTACCAAAATATGTAAATAAAAATATTGCAAATATATCTCACTCAGTCATGGACAGAAATTACTATCAGTTTTCTAGTAATTTACAAAAAAAGTTAGAAATCATGCATTTGGGTCTTAATGGATTGACAAAATAAAACCATGTAACTTTATATAAATGGACAAAAATCATGCTATTTTTCATTTATCCTTTCAAAAAGATTATCTTTTCAGGACATCAAAATCAAAAAGACTTTATGATAATTATGTATATGCATCTATATAATTTTTCATTAAATCTAAAGATCACAATTAATTTTTCATATCTATACTTGGGTGAAAAAAATCATAGTAGTGAGACAGACAACTTTATAACAACATCTTTTGGCCCTCTAAGATGAATTCAGGAAGCCATGACTATAAATAGGTAGGTCTTAATAATTTAGTCTTAATAGGCTTCGGCAAGGTATCTATTATGACTACTCAACTTGGCTTTTGGAGGTGAAACAGCCATGAACAATATTAAACAAATAAGTGTGGCCATGTTCCAATAAACCTTTTTTTTTTTTAACAGAAGAGTAGCAGATCACTTGGACTCTCTTGAAATGAAAGCATTTTTCACAGTTACCTCACTTTTTTTCAGTGATGACACAAATTTAGTTTCAAATAACATGAAATTAAACTTAGACATACAAACTGAAAAACTAAACCATGATTCTAGTATAATCTAATATGCAATTACAGATTTCTATTGCACAAGCTCTATGATAACAAAATCACCTTTTTGAAAAGTTTATTGTTGTAATGAGAACTATATCTCTAACAATAGACTTGTGTTTTCTTAATTTAATATTCACATGATGCCAGATTCTGTGTTTTAAATATACTTATTAACCATTACACTAGTTTTCAAGTTTTAACTGAGTTTGCATTTTTAAAGTATATTTTAATGGTTATTAAAGTATGGTTTTAACAGTTATAAGTGGCTATTAGGTACACTTCATGCATTTTGATGCTAGATTAAATTGTGTAATTAGTAATTTCAAAATTAAAGCTGTCAAGTACTGAACCATAGAAGTAGTACTATCAGTACTAATTGTGGCAATCTATCAAACTTGTGATAGCTAGACTCGTTCTTTTTTTAGTTTCATTTCAGGTGCAGTGACTACAAAAGCATTGTATAGTTCATAAAAACAGACTTATGTAGCAGCCAGAGAAAGCAGTGGCTTTGAAAGCTGTATGTACGGGTCCTATTCAGGCTAATTTCCTCAAAAGGACTGCCAAAATATTTAGGGAGAGAGAACTTCTTGTCTGGAACTGTTTAATAAGACTTTACTATGTAAAAATAGCTTATTCTGGAAGACAAAGATGACTCAGAGCTCAAGTTACATTTTTCTGTTTAATAAACAAAATTTTGGCAGTGTCTTCTGGCAGGACCCTGGAGACAAGCACTGGGGCACTGTCAGGAAAGAAAGGATGACCTGAAGTCAAATGAGACTAAACAAGGGTCAGTGAGACACTTGCTATGCTAAGGAAAGTTAAGCAACACTTAAGAAATTGTATGTTTTTGCATTATTTTATATGATTTGCATTATTTTATAATATTATTTTGCATTATTTATATTATATTATAATAATATTTTACATTATTTTATAATATTAAACAAATTGGTCAGTCAAACAAAACCACTCTGGGCCATGAAAGGGATATGCCCACGTCTGTCCTTCGAATGAAGCAGTAAAGAGAAAGAAGAAGGAGAAATGAAACAAGAGAGGACCAGAGGCGGGACCTTGGGATCAGGAACACAGACTAAAGGTTACTAGAGAGAACTTGCTCTCTTCTAATTTTGTTATATTAGAGTTTTCTAGAGTGACCAGATCAATACAAAATATATGTGTACTTTGTAAGGGGATTTATTAGGAAGTCCTACAGGATCTAAGGAGAGTCCACAATGGCCATATGCATGCTAGGGAACCAGAGGATCTAATAGCTGCTTACTTCAAAAAGAGAAGCCACACAAGAAGGGTCAAGGGTACAGTATCAGTACAAGGTCACAAGTGTGGAATCTCCCTGGAGAGTTGCCAATGCAAGTCTTCACTGAGAAGCGAAAGAACCTGGACCCCTGAGACTGATGGCAGGACGATGGTACCAAAAGCAGCTCCTTCTCAGGACAACAGGGGCTCCTCCAAGCAACATGCTTCCCTCTTCTTTCCCTTTTTATTTCATCTAGGCTGCAAGTTTTGCTGCCACTCAAAACTGGGTTTTCCTTTCTCAGTTTGCTGATCAACTATCACAGATACGTAAAGCCATGCCTTATTAATGTTAGGTGTTTCTCAGTCAATTTATCCTGACATATTCTGATTAGCAGTCACATACAACAATACTGTCACCTTACTGGCTTTTCCTCATTGCCTAAACTCTAATGATCATTGGACACCAGAACTGAGTCCTCAGTCCCCTTTTCTTCTTTAGGCATATTCATTTCCTAGGCTGGGGCTTTTAAAAATGTGGGACTCCAAGCCATTAGTGAGTTGTAGAAGTCGATTTAGAAGGACATGCCTAGTATTTGTTTTATTGAAATAAAACAAAATTTAAAACGACAGTCCAACATGCATACTATCAGCTTTGTTTCTTGAAAGTTTTGAATCAGACTCTGTGTGTGCTTATTGTGTTGCAAAGTGATATGAATTTCTTACTGCATTGTGTATTCCAAAAAGTTCAAATAGTACTGCCATGGGTGATATCCTCACTGCTTCTGTGCTAATGATTCATGAATACAAATGCATATCATCAATGGAACTTGACCTCCAAATTCGACTCATATCCAACTGCTTAGTTAGTAATGTCTGAATCTGTATATCCGTGAAGTGTCATGACAAAATCTGGACGCCTGCTACCCTCACATGCATGCCTCATCTGCTCTTCTTGCAAAAATCTTTCCCATCTCAAAATATGGAAACTTTTTCTTCTTAAGGCCAAAAAATTGCAAGCATCATTAACCATTTTAACATATCCCATATTCAGTGATTCATCAAGTTATTTCACTTCAAGTTTTTGCATGCATCATAAATCTCACCACCTCTCATATCTTCCATGACCCTTTTCTATCCCAGCTGTGCCTTGATAGTTTTCATAGATTATTTCAATAGCTTCCTTATTCTCTGAACTTTCTTCAGTCCACTTTTAAAAGAGCAGTCAAAGTGCTGTTTATACAAATATAAATCATATCTATCTCTTTGATTTAGAACCCCTTCATGGCTTCCTAACCACATACAAATAAAGTTCAAAGTCCTTACAATGATTACAATGTCCAGCATGAACTTCTGTAGTCTACTTCTCTTTCCAGAACCTGTCTCCTTGAAGTTCACCAGTCTAGCTCTTGCTCTGGGGCCTTGGCAAATTCAGTATACTTTGGATGTTCTTACACCAAGTACCTCTAGGGGAATCCGTTACTGCATTCACACCTCAATTCAAATGTTACCTAGTGGGCAGGCCTTTCCTCTACTCATCATCCCTGTATCCTTCCTTTATTTTACTCCATAGCACATATGAATCCTTCCTTTATTTTACTCCATAGCATGTCTATGAATATCAGACAATTTACATTTTTAAAGACTTATTAGTCATTAAAAGAATAAACAATATGAGATATAGGTAAGGAACAATTTCCAGGAAGTCAAAGGTACTCCACATAATAGAGTTTGCTAGAGCAAGGGGAAAAAAGGAATAAGGATAAAAGTGAGAGGAATAAAAATGCTGAAGCCTGACAAAAAGTAACAATTTAAAATGAGACAAATAATAAAGTTTGAAAAGAAATAAAAATCTGAACCTGCAAAATTAAATAAATACCACAAAAATAGCTACAAGATAAGGATTAGACCTGAGAGGACCAAAAACATTTCACAAAGACCCTATTAAAATAAAAATGTACAGATGACATTGAAGATTAATGCTTTAAAATACTCCATCAATGAAGTAAAATGTCTAGGAAGCAGGAAAAAATGGGCTTATAAATTAATCAAAATTGAAACTAATGCAAGAATTGCATAATAAAAATAGTTGTAGAAAATGGGTGGAATGGTACACAAAATTTGAAGATTAGAAATACAGAGAAAGGAAGAAACTGTAAGAGTGAGCATCTAAGGAAAGTCCCAGGGGACTGTCTTCTGCTCAAACAATGAGGGTAAGAGAGCTGGAGCCTCTCTCTGATTCATTTCTTTTCTCCAATTTGTAATTCATACCACACTGGTTGCCCTGAATAAACCAATTCCATCAAATGTTCAACTATCTTTACAATAAGCCCTAAAACCCAATAGCCATCTATTTAGGACCCTCTAGAATAAGTGTATCCAGCAGATGGTCCATGGATTAGGTGTGTCCCCACAAGATCATAAAATTTTAGCACTCTGATGTGATTATTTTAGTGATATTTTTCATGACTCAGTTGCATTGTGCTTTAGCATGGACTGTGTAGGTCACCATGGAACATCGTGTATAGAGAGTACAGTGATGGTTCTACTTCCTGTGCCCACCACACTTGGTCAGTTTATGCTACCCTCTTTTTTAGTGGTATAATAAAAATAAGACAGTTTTATTACTTACCTACTTTAACTATGTGCAGCTCAAGACAATGCGACATTCAATGCAACCTAGATGAGCCAAAACCTCAAATATTCATGCTCTAGACGCTATCCTCAATAGGCATTTCCAACTCTATCTCCCACATTTCACAATACAAACCCTCCTGTCCATCAGTTCTTAATTTCCCATCACATCCTCACAACCACGCCATGCTTATGTCACTCCCTCATCTGGAGCAGACTCCTCACTTCTTCCAGTCAGTGAGGAACTTGTTCCTTACTTACCTTATTTATCCATGTGGCCAGTGGCATCTTACAAAGGCTTCAGAAATCGAGGTGCTTTACCTCTATCTAGGGTGCTTGTCTCCTGTTCATGGACATCTTTCGCAAACTTTTGTGTGTTTTGACTACCTACATCACTCTCCTTTCTTGACTACTCCACCAGTCTGTGATAAAACTATCTTTTCAACTCTTATATTTTCAGCATCTGTATCTACTGGGATCTCATAAGAGTCACAAATTCTTGTGTCCCTTGTCGTATCTACTAAGTCAAACAGCCTGAGGTAGGGTGCAGCAATCTGTGTCTTAACAAGTCCAGAGAAGACATTGATGATGCTAAAGTGTAAGAGTGACTGGTCCACATGATCTTTAGTATTCATTCTTTCTGAAGTATTACTAGAATATAAGCTCTAGAGTCCGACTACCTTTCCCCAAGCCCCAGCTTTCTCCCCTAGCTCTATCACTTTGTACTTGTCACTTCTTTATGCCTGGGTTTCTTCATTTGTGAAAGATAAGGCAGGAAGGTAATAGGGCTTAAAGATGGGATAAATCACTTGTCAAGACAAAACACCAAACAAACTACAGAAAACTTTGAATCCAGACAGGCTGACACCAAAGTCTAGGTTTATAACTAAAGTAAGGAACTAACCGGACTTTAACATAGCCTCTTGATAGGAAACAAGCAGGAAACTGCACTTTGGGGTCACTGAAAGGGCAAAGAAAGCAAAAGGTTAGTCAAAGGGGCAAGCTGTTGTGCTCCCCGAGATAAGAAAGCAGGATGTACAGCAAACCGAATGAGATTAATGCAAGTAACTAAGCTCTATGCTATCCAGAGAGCTTTGCCCTTAAAAAATTTTAAATCATTAACTAATTAATGACAGTAATGACATTCCTCTGAGATTCTATAAAAGCAAAATCCCCACTTTGTGCAAGGCTGCTCTGTCCGTGGAGTAGCCAGCTTTGCTGTCATTTCCCAGGGGCTGGTGTCTATGAAGTAGCCAGCTGTGTTTCTTTCTTGTAATAAGCTGTCATTTTATTTCAGCCTTGACACTGGCCCATGTAAGATTTTCACCTTATATGCAGATAGGAATCCATGCTGGCCAGTGACAAAGGATAACAGCATCCTAGTTGCCAGGCTTTCTGCCTGTCTCGTCCCTCTTGTTCCCTTCTTCATAAATCCAAATATATATCATTGGTTCTCCGGCAACTTTAAGACAATCAAAGTCCCAGCCATCATATTCAAAACCTTTTATGACTACTCAGTACATTGCCTACTGTTTCTCCCCTTGCAGATTATACAGCAGCAGGACTAAATTTGCAGCCAGGGAAACCATACAGTAGTTAACTGTTGCTTGTGTCATGTATGTGGCTCATTATAGGAGACTCTTCTCCCTTACTGAATGAAGCCACCAATCCCTTCTGGACCATCTCTTCAGTGAAGCCCTCCTTAATATCCTCTCTTCTCTTTCTTATACCTTCCAGAGATGGTTCACTCTCCCTCTGAACTATGATTCTGTCTGACACATAAACAGTCATTAGGCTGCAGTGCCTTGACAGTTAAGGTCATGCACTTAGGACTGACTATAGGAAGTACAGGATCTGACACGCAAGAGCAAAATGTCAGGTACTTGTCTGAATTTCCCACTAGGCTATAAACTCTATGAGACCTGGGAGGCTATCTAACACCTTTTTATCACTGTAGCCCCAGGGCTACCTCACTTCCTGCCTCCTGATGTAACCCAAACATAAATGAGTATACACACCTGGAAATAAGATAGAAATGGAGAGGCTTGCTCATTTATCCCCAACATCTGTGAAATTATGCTGTCTCTTTAAGAGAATATAAAGCTGAAACTCAAAACAGTCAAAGTAACTCACTGAAGGAGGAGAAGAAAAGGAGGAGACAGAAGACAGCCAGGGTGCTGTTCCTCTTTAATGCATGGGTAAACCCAGATGCAGCGGGGTTAAGTAAAGGGTAAAAGTCACCAAGGGCATAACAGGGGTTCAGACCTAGGTCATCTGACTCCAAAGTCCATATTTGGATTTGAAGTGAAGTTGGTTTGGAAAAAAAAAAAATCCACTGAATGGCTTGAATATTTAAGAAGCAATTACTTAAATTATGGAACAGACAAAGCCTGTAATTGGAGGCTAAAGGGGAAATAAGACAGCAAAGAGAAAAAGGAAGACAGGCAAGGGAGATCTGGGTGACTAGAATGAAAGTACAGGTGAAGAGAGACCAAGAAACGGAAAGAGGAAAGTAAAACTGGGTAAGAAATAAGCAACGAAGCTCTACAGCAGAAAAGACCTAAACTACTGACTTCAAGGAGCCTTTTCACAAGAGCAGGAAGTGCAGCACAATTGTGGAAACAACTTGAACACTATCAGAAGCAAAGCCACAGGGCCTTTCTGCAACTTCAGCACCACTAGCTACCAAGCAAATTACGGTAAAATCCAGAAGTAGGGCAGATCAACTCTGCGTGGAAGTTCCAAGCCACGTCAGCTCCAGGCCAGGGGGATTGCCCTGGGGACAACCAGAGACCAGTCCAAGGATTGAGGCATGTATCAGAGGTGGTCAGGAACGCGGCCCCCAGCAGGGCAGAGGGCTGGAACACATAGTTCTCAAATCAGGAGTCTGGATGAACTCACTGGAATTTGAAGGAATTGGTAGGAAGAAATACACCAAGCCCAAACAATCACACAGGCACTAACTTCACGATTCAACAGCTTCAAATATTAGTTAAGCCTCGAAAGGTGGGAAAGATGCAGATGGGTAGAGAGAGAAGGAATGGGTACTTCACAAGGGAAAACACCTTGAGCGATGTGGGAATTAACGTACAAGTGATTGTATGCGTGCACGTGCGTGTGCGGGGTTAGGGAAAATCGTAAGGGGGTCCACATTTGTACTGGGAGATAAAAGGAATCAGAATTGGAGAAATGGTTAAATGGTTTCCTTTTATTTCTATCTTACTTAGGACTGAATTTTTACATGGAACATATTTCTCAATCACAGCATCATTTTAAGACTTGGTGGAATCTTAAGGAACACTCAGCCCTTCATAGTGGGCCCAATGAGTTTACCAGATTTGACCAAGGGAGCATGAAAATCAGAACTACAATATATTTTCTGTTGTTAAGTTCTAAATAAATTAAAATATAATATTAATTATGAGGGAAATTCAACAAGCACGAGGCCACTCACTCCCTTCTTTTTTCCCAGTACTATTTATTAAATACCAGCTATGTACCAAGCCCATTGTAACTGAACATGACTGTCCCCTTTATGGAGAACCCATGGTGAAAAATGAGAGAGTAGGAACTGGTGGAGTTCAGGGTTGGAATCAGTGAGAATCATTGCTGGATTTTTTCCCCCTTGTTTCCACAAAACAAGAAGTAGCCCGGGAGTGTATTCTGCTTTTTATCTACTCCTGACTTTATTAGATAACTTGCTATAAAAATTACATCTTAACAAGAATTAAAACAATGTAAGTAGTTTATAGATAGTAAACTCAGTGACAAAACTTGTGGGAAAATTTCAGACTCTATGATAACTATAGAAACATAATTTAAAATAACTATAAGTCCGGGTATGGTGGCATACTCCTGTGATCCCAGCACTTTGGAAGGCTGAGGCAAAAGGATCACAAGTTAGAACCCAACTTAAATCATTTAGCAAGACTGTGTGTCAAAATAAAAAATAAAAAAGGACTGAAGATGTAGCCCAGTGTAAAGGCTCTGAGCTCAATCTCAATATTACAAAAAGAAAATTTAAAAAAATATGATGCACTATTGCATATTCATTGAATTAGTTTAAGAATTCAATTGGCATACCTAAATAATTAATTAGTTCAACCACTTTGGAGACCTATCTGGAAGTATATATTATAAGAACCACAGTATATGTTATAACCTATGATTCAGTCCTCTCATTTTGATCATACATCTCAGTAAAATATACATAAAAGGAGAAAAATCAGAAATAGTGTTGCTGTGACAGCTTCAAAACTTTCAAGTGCCCAGAGGACAGGAAATTTCCATGGGTTCAGCATTTCCTAGGACTTTCCAGGAAATAGTCATCTCTTGTACCTTCCTAATCCATCTTTCAGAGAGCACAAATTTTCCCATTAGACCATCCAGTAAAATTCAATATAGTCAGCAACAGAATTATTTTTCTCAATGAAAATAAAGATAGGGGATGTCTGTCTCTATGCCAAAAGTGTTCACTCTTTATAAATGATCTCATTAAAAGTTGGTTCATTTATATAGAAAATCTCCATTAACCTTTACCATTCTGATTTTTAGAATAATTGTTTAACAGGGAGGCTGAAAACAGAAAAATGGTCTACAGAACTACCTATAGAAGTGTCATCAGACAAACTCAAACTCTATTTAAACTATTAAAAAGGTAAAAAGAAAATAGAACATCAATTCATCACCATCAGGGGTTTCTTGTGGAGCTCAAATATGAGCAGCTGGTGGTGAAAGTCACCAAGGCCTGCACACGCGATTACACAGAACGCCTGGGTCAGTGCTTCCCCGGCTTAGTATTGCAGATACTATTTCTAGGAAACGTCAGGAGGTGTCCTTTGCTTCCCATAGGATTTCATAGGATTTCATGTCCTGTGTATTCCCCAGAGGGGAATCCAGGGATTAAAACGCATTTTTATCACCAACAGTGGCTCACCCGGTTGGTTACTTTAGAATGTTCTCGATTAGTGGGAGGCAGGAGGTGGAGGCAATAACTGGGGAGAATCTCATGACTCACACATGGTAGTCACTGGCCCTTTCTCAACTGCTCTCCAGTTGAGAACCTTGGTCCCAACCCCTGGGGATCAGAGCCAGTCTCAATCCTCAAAAAGCTTACAAAATTCATAACATACAGAAACACAAGGACACAATCAATAAACTATGATGTAAGACTGGGGGTGAGATAAAATGATGTGATAGGAAAGGTAAAATAAAATTTCTAAGATGTCTCAGGAAGAAGGAAAATAACTTGATGATAATCAGTTTTAAGAAAGCCGAAGTCCTTATTTTTTCCTTTTTCCTCGTCCTGCAAAATCAATTCATCAACAAGTCCTATAGGTACCATCTTCAAAATCTAACAGAGAATCTTTGCTGAGTACCTACTATGTGCCATGGGTATTTACAGGGTTTTACAGATATTAATTTATTTAGACTTCATAATGTTCTAGGTAGATATCAGCCAATTTTGCAGTTAGAGAAACAGACACAATGAATTTCAGTAAGATGATGAAGATACCATAATGAATGTTAGAACTCAGATGACCCTAGGGAGTCTGATCTACCCCCAGAGCCCACCTGTCCATCACTCTGACCTTCTGCTCCTGTCAGTCTCCTCCCTCTGCTCTTCTTCCAATCCACTCACTCCATTCTGAAGAAGCCACCATCGCCTTCTCCTTGGATTTCTGCAATGATGCCCAGAAGATGCAGCTCTTGCGTCTCCATTTCTTCCTTTGTGAGCACACTCTAGCTCTACCAACTTGCAGTGATTGTTCTGAAAGTTAAATCAGCTCATGTCACTCCCTTCAGTGTCTCTTGCCTCACATAAAGTAAAACCCAAACTTCTACCAAGGTAGAGAGAGCAAGACCGGAAATCTCTGGTCTTTCCCCAGATCTGCCACTTCATGTCACAGTGAGCTCCTGGCAATCGACTTTCTTTCCTTTCCACATCCTCTCTTCCTTGAGGAATTTACTTTTGCTTTTCTTTGCCCAAATGGCTAGTGTCTCTTCATGGCAAGTTCCTTTGTATCTTCTAGGCCCCAGCTTCATTCACGGTCCTATCTCAAGTAGACCTTCCCTGACCTCTCCATCTAAAACCCCTTCTGTTTCTCACTCTCCAACATTATACTTATTTTCTTTGTGGCATCTATCTCTCAAGTATTTTTTAGTTGTTCTACTATTAGTATGCTGTCTCCACTAAGGTAGAAGCTCCTTGAAGGCAAGGTTGGCCTTTACTCACCTTTGTTTTCCCAGCATCTAAGAGTTTCTGGCTTACAATTGGTGCTCGACAAGTTTTGTTGAATGAATAAAGAGCAGAAAATACATGGATAACATGCCAAGTTAAAATTTCATGGTCATAGTGGCCTGGGGCTGCCTTGAGTTTAATATGACTGAAAAGAAAGTAGAAAGCCAGAAAATACAGCCAGGATATGACGCCTTCTAGTCTGTGTTGCATAGCGTCACAGAACAAAGAGATAAAATGAATATGGGAGACTTAGAGTTTCAGGATTCACTTACCCATTGACTTACTTTAGAAGTTGCAGAGAAGAATAAAAATAAATGGAAGGAGGGGAGGAAGAGAAAGAAAGAGAGAGGAGGTGCTAGCACTTATTAATCAGGTCCTTTTCTAAATGCTTTTGTGGTTATAAGCTCATTCATGTATTATAACAACTCCTGAGAGTTAACTATCCCAGATCAGGGGCTTAAAACAAGAAGCATTTTGTCTTGTGCCACAGTTCTGTAGTTTAGTAGTCTGGGTATCTGGTTCTGCGTGGCACACACGTCCAGTTTTCACAGTTGAAAGGTCCGAGATGCATCCCTCCACCATACCAAGTGCTTTGCCGGTGACTGCTGGAAGGCTCTCTCTCCACCAAGTATCTCCAGGCTGCCACTGCCCTTCTTATACAAAGCTCAGGGCTCTAGGAGACTGAGGGAGAAGTTGTGAGTCACCACAGGGTAGGTTAAGAGCTGACACACCACCACTTCCACTTTTCTCTCAAAGTCAAAGCAGTCACATTCCAACCCAGATTCAAGGACAGCAGTAATACACACCAGCTCTTGATGGGACATATGGTAAAGAATTTGTGGCCACCTTTATCTTGCAACAATAACCCTGTGATATAAGTTACTATTGACTCTGATGCTATGGAGGGCAGAGAGTTCATTTTCAGAAAAATCTCTGCTTTAATTTCTACCCGGCTCAAGTGAGGAGAGTGAATTCCTTTCCTCTTTATACAGAATAAAACAGTAGATAAATATTGAGTAACAATCAAGTACAACATACTGTGTTCCATATTGTAAGAAGACAAGTGAAGTATAAAAAAAACCCTATTTTTTTCACATAAGAATTATTTGAAAATTAAAAGAATGAATGCAAGGTAGCATTTCTGATCAACGCAAAGAATCCTCCTGTAAACAACATAAAATTTGGCTGCAAATTGTGTCTTTATTTCTGGTTGTGGGAGCCTGGAGAAATGAACCAACTTATACTCCTGGGACTCTTTGCCTATAAAACAAGGACTGTACTAAGGGGCTTCTAGCTTTTCTCTCAAATTTAAGTATTTATGTTTCAAAATTTAAAACTCCTTTTGTGTCACTATTCAAGCTCCTGAGGGATGGATCCACGGTTTGGATCTAGATCCCCCAGAGCCTCCTAGGCTCAGGGGCACGGCTTTCAGAAGGCATTCGAATCATGGGGATGCTACAGAGGATCCACAGTTAGGAGGCGGAGCCCGACTGGAGGAAAGGTCACTGGAGGCCTGACCCGGAAGGGTATCTTGGTCATCTCTCTTCCTGGCTCCGACCTTCTCTCTGCTTCCTCGCCACCATGAAGTGAGCTTTGCTCCACCAGATCCTTCCACTGTGCCTCTCTGCCTTAAAGTCACCCGACTATGGACTATAAAAATGTGAACCCAACAAACTCCTCCTCCTTTATGTTGCGGGTGCTTTGTATTGTGTCCCAGCAACAAGAAAGTGAGTAAGACACTGAAACGGTTACTGTGTTTCACTCATAGCAGAGCAGTCTTATCAGCTACTCTAGATTAGAACACACAGTCACGCTTGCCACAGGAAAAATCCTCCAATTTCCTTTCACAGCAGCAGCATGCAAAGACACATCCATGGTGTCTATATCCAGCAGCCCCGGAAGTCGATGTTCACAAGAACACATGGGCAATGTGGAAGTCTCCGTATCTCAGGGCATATGTCCCATACAAAGTGCCCTTCATTTCTGATTTTCCCTCTTGTCTTAGGAGTACCTGTTACAACATCAGAGAATCAAAATAATTATTTCAGAAAAACATCACACTTTCATTTTCCAAGCTCATCACCACAACACACACTCTTGCCTTGGGCTTTGAAGAGCACCCTTTATTTCCTGGCCATCGGTGGCTTTGCATATGACCCATCTTCTCTGTCACTCAGCTGTAAAGATAAAGGGTACAGAGAGAGTGAAGCTGTGACTCATTTCTGGATGTTGATCAAATGCCAACAGATGGCAAGAGATAAATGAGTCTTGGGTATGTGGAAACCAGTAACATTATGGGTTCAAATTTCATTACTAATTTTCTTCTTCCAAAAATTATAAATAAAAGTAACACAGTAGGCCAAAAGATGCAATCCAAGGGAGAAATTAACTGCCTTTTGAGCAGCACTGCTCACTTGCATATGTGGTTTACCCACACATCCACAAATGCAAGATGAGATAATAATTGTTCACTACAAATCTCCAGGATTTCAAAAAATCACCATGACAAATGTGTATAATTATTTAGATGAGAAATTATAAAATGAGTTTCTTCTTCAAGATGCATTTATTTTCCTAAAAGTAGCATACAGAAGAAAACACTGTGTCAAATGACCCATTTCAACATTCTACACAAGAATGACTAGGATGCAGAGCTAGAAGACACATAAGAGAATCTACCCTCTTCTTTTCACAGAAAAACAAACTATGTTTCAAAAATGAATGGCCCACACAACAGAGCCAATGAATAATCATGCCCAAACTAGTCAGGATCTCCTGAGCCTTGTTACAAAGCTCTCTAAGCACCTCTAACATGCCTCTAAAAGTAATGGTGCCAAAATTCCTTCATCCTTACATGCCTGGGCCATGAAACTGGGGCAAAACTGAACATAAAAATGCGGTGCCTTTGTAAGCATAATCTCTGGAACATAGTATGCTCTTAAAGTATTTGTGAAAGGAATATATTGAAAAATACATCAATTTGACCAAAAAAATATATCTGACCTAATGAAAGCCCAAAAGTCCTCAGGATCATAACAAAGAGAGTCTGCTCTCTCAGTGTTCCTTGATCTAAGTTTGCCTCCTCATGGTAAACCCCACGAGAGCTGAGCAGAGTGTCAGGGATGTTGTTATAAAGGCCAGAGTTTTGTTCCTGAAATCCAGACTTACAATATGAGAAGCATTTTTGTCCTGCTGCTTGGGTGGTAGGTAGCCTTTCTGGTAGGTGGAGCTATTGTTGGCATTGTTCTATCAGCTCTATGGAGATATGAATCACACACCATCAACTCAGTGACCCAAAGTGTACAATTCAGTTATTCTCCCAGTTGTGCAACCATTAAACCCAATAAAATTTAGAACATTTTCATCACCTCATAAAAAAACCCACATCCTTTCACCATGATCTCTACTGTTACCTCACTCCATTTTTAGCCTCTTAACAAACACTTACCCGGTTTCTTTCTATAGATTTTCTTGTTCTGGATTTTTCATGTAAGTGGAATCATATAATCAATGTTCAGTCCTTTAGGTCTGGTTTCATTGTGATGACATCATTCACCACAATGTTTTCAAGGATCATTCACATTGCAACAGGTATCAATGCCTGATTTTTGAAGAACAGATAATATTCTATTGAATGGATAAGCATATTTTGCTTATGCATTCACCAATTACTGAATGTTTTGGTCATTTCCACTTTATGATTCTATGAGGAATGCTAATATGGACATTCACAAACATGTTTTTGGAAGGACTTAAATTTGGTTTCTCTTGATTTTATATCTAGAAGTGAAATTTTTGGATCATTAGCAAGTGGAGTTCAATGGGCAAATGTTTGAGTTAGTATAACGTATCTTACTAGGAGGGAAAGAGGACTCACTAATTGAAACAAGAACTGTCTTACATGTATTGCTGCTGAGCAATATAGGAGAAAAGAATTTATTAATCTTTTTTGAAGTTGATTTGAATTCAGAGCCAATCCTTGCCATTTCTCTGTGGAATACAGTTCCTGTTACAGATGCTCCCCTGTTGTAAAAGGCACATTTGTTCCCATTGTAGATAGACCTCTTTCTGTCCTCTACTCAATAAACTCTTGGAATGATTCTGAAAATGCAAATTTAATACTGGAAACTTCTTAAAGAGTGGATACACACACTTTGGACCTCTTCAGACAAGTTCCCAAAGAGACTTCAACAGTCTGAATTATCTTAACAAACTTTACACTCTAGATTTGCACTAATCACTATAATTAACAGATTGTGTTTTAGGTCAAGTTTGTAAAACAGTACAGCTACAATTTGTATCCTACTCTTTACTGAAGTCCTCTTCAGATCCAGTGTAACTTCTACAGATCTGTATCATTTATATAATGTGCAGACTAGGGATTACTATTTTTAAATTATATTAAAATTTTTAGTTTATATATCCTTTTTTTTCAAGCATCAACAAATCATGTGCTCCATTTACTTTTAATTCTTCATAGGACAATTTTCACTCACTCGTTCAATATGTAGCATTGCTTATTTGTTAAATATGATCTTCCTCTTGATGGCCTGACTTGCTTTCTGTCATAATTTCCAGGAATTCACTGTGGTGATAACTGGGGCCTTACTGCACCGCTGAGTTGGATATACCTTCCCTGGCTTCATCATCAACAATCTCAAAAATAATTCACCAGTTGTATTATGAAGGTAGCACTAGAAAGAATGTAACATGGTGAATCAGACCCATAGGGATGGTGGACCAGACCCTCCTCAATCTTTTTCACCAAAAGTATCGGCTACTGATCAAATTGTTTTCTTCACACCTCGCCCCTCAGGGAAAAACTCAAAAGCCTTTGTTAACTCTTGTCTACAGAACTGGTTTAGCATCCCTTGCTGTTGATCTTCAATGTACAATCACACAGCTGAAGTCAGGCACTCTCCTTTGTTCTCAAGACTCTGGCTGTCCATCCACACCTAGCCTGAGTCCAGCTGGTTCCGAAGTTCTTAGCTTTCTATCACTGACTGTCACACTGTGATGAACCAGAGTTCCTCCTCAATTCTAAACCTGCATAATATGACCTGTCAGCCTACTTTATGGATCATAGTCAGGACTATTAAATCAAACTCAAAGGTGGTTTGACACAGGGAATGATGATCTTAGAATACCTGTATTCAGGTTCTAGTTCTGCCATTTGCAAAATTAATACTTTGGATAAGTGAAAATTGATTTGAACGAGTTTGCTCTTTTATTAACTGGAGATAATTATAATATAGCACAGGTGACCACACACTGACTGTTTCTTCCTTTTTCCTGCACTACAGAAAGACTGCATTTCTCAGACTTCTTTGCAGTGAGGTTGGGTCAATGAGAACTGGGCTGCACACCCAGCAGGGAGATTGGACCTTAAAATATTCCTATGGTGAGCTCAGCCATCCCCGCTGCTATGGTTCACCCACACGCCATGTGTTGAGATGCGTGTTTATCTGTGGGACATCCTTTAATCACAGGGCTAAACTAGCAGCCGAAGGTGTTTCACCTCCCCTGCAGCTCAGCTGCCAGGGTGCATGTGAACCACCACACAAAGCAACCAATCCTGGGTTGAGTCCCCAGCCCTAGTTCTATCTAACTCACTGAACAAGCCAACATTTCCCTTCCCTAAATCAACCAAGACCAGGAGCCAAACAGCCAGGGCCCACTCCTGCAGTCTTAGCTTCCCGTCATTATTTCAATTAGCTAGTGCTAAGCTGTTTCTTCTGCCCTGCTGTGTCTCGTTGTCCTAGGGGACACGGACTTCGGATCTGTGTTTTCCCTTCAGTCCTAATTCTGCCTCCTGACTGACTTTGGTGCTTCTTTATCACCTTCCGAATGAGTCATGCTTGTCATTTCTAGGAGACCTGTGAGTAATAATTAACTTTTCTTTTAATGGCAATGGACTCTCTGTCATCAGTTACCTCTCTAAATTAAGGCCTGGGCATAAATCAGGATGATGGCTTCATAGTTGAAGAATCCTGGCTTCCAGCGTTAGACTCCATTTGACTGGGTTAGAAGTATTTGTTTTGGTCAACCACAGAAATTTTTCAGGTTTGATTTAATAATATTAGGAAAACACAAATGTCTGTAAAGTGCAAAACGGTGTGAGGTGCAAAATAGCAGCTAAAATTTATAAAGACTGAACAATATAAAAACAGTATATTAAAGTAAAGCAAACTGTCTACTTAGTATCTCAGTAGGCAAAAGTAGCAAAACTAATTTTTCAACAAGTAGGAAAGATATGTTTAAGATAATCTGACTTAAAACATTGCAATGTACTTCCTATCTTGCATAGGTTTTCTCCATGGAGAAAGTCAATCAATCAGAACAAAAAACTCTCCATCTTATCTTCCAATATAACTGTATCTGTATCTTCCAATATAACTCTCCATCTGTATCCTCCAATATAACAATATGTGCTTATTTTCCAAACTCAGTTGATTGTGAGTAGAGATATAACAAACAAGTCTGCTTTCATAAACTGTAAATACACTACATTTTTTTTCTTTTGGACACTGGTGACCACTTCTTAAAAACACCACTGTGCAAGATTTTGGTGGACTCACCACATGGCATCTCTGAATGACAGTAACATTTATTATTTAGTATATCCCAAAAGCAGTTTGTCACTGTAAGTAATTCTTATGAGTATTATTATGGTCATGTCACAGATGAGAAAACAGAGACACAAAGTCAAGTAATTTGACAAAGGTATCACTGTCAAGGGAAATTTCTCCCATGAAGCTCAGTGCTGTAACCTGTTTGTCCCTTCCCCTTTGTGTTCCCCACTCATCTTTTCTTGATTAAGTTCAAAAGCCTAACACATCTAATGTGCCAGGAACTAGAGTATTTTATTTAACCAAGAGATTAAAGTCCCTCACCTCTGTAGGTGACTTTCCCCACCCCAGCCCCTGTAGCTGAGGATGCTGCCCTGCAGTTTGCAGATTGAACCACAAATATACTGTATCTTAAAAAGACATTCTCTAGCTCATTTCTCCTCAGATCTTCTTCCTCTATCTTTAGAATGGAATGACAGAGACGCCAACACTGGGTAGATCTAGAAAAGAGACAAGGAAGAGACTTCACTGGTTGGAGATGAGGCAAAAAGAACTTTAATGCATGGAACAAGTATTTCTACAGAGTTTTAGACAGGGTACTTTGCATTGTCTGTAGTAAACTTAAGACTATCTCAGGCCATGGCTCTGACCACAGAAAACTCAGGGATTTTCAACTCTGGATTTCTGGGCAATATACTAGAAGTATATCTACTATCACATACAACAAGAATAGCATGTCATTTCACAGATAAGAAAGTTGATTAAAGGTCAAATGAAGGTCTTTACCTCCATGCTTGTGAGAGACACAGGGTAGACCCAGGGAGCTGTTCTTCAAGATACTTCCTATAACATTTAGCCCTCTGCTATACATAGGCAGACAGTCCAGTGAGTTGCCCTCGTGACATTAGCTCAGGGCCTTTCAATCTCTTTACAACCTCAACACACTTGTGAAATACAAGTTTCCTTACACCATAATGGCTCGGTCCAAACCAGATATTTCCCTTCAAGTATAAAATGGTGACTCCCTGTTTCTTGGGACTTTTAAGGCATCTTTAGCAATGTGCTAAATACACAGCATGCCCTAGGGAAAGGAAACTAGCTGGGTGAAAAGGAGCAGAAGTGTTAACTTAAATGGAACCTAAACTCTTCACCAGTTCAAATGTGTTTAATGACAGATACGTGTGCTTCTCTTCATTCCCTCTTAGTTTTTGGCAGTATCAAAGCACGCATGCTCAAACAGGCCAGGACTTAGGACAGCAGTGACTTACTTCATTCTCTGTTTAAGGGAGTGAAATAATTTATTTAACCAATCCTCCTTTGTCTCCAAATATTTCCCAAACATTCAGCCATCGATCTGCTCTATTCTATCTCTCTCCCAATCACTATCTAGGACACATTTCAGACTTCTTCTCAGGGGTCACAAGGGAATGGCTTGCTGGAGTTATCTAATTTATTTATAATCGCTGATCATGGTAGTTGAAAGATTCATTTATGATTTATAGAAATTGTATAAACCTCTAAGCATGTACTTACTAGTTTTAAAAACTAGAGTTCCCTTAACTTGTAAAATTAAACAGGTTACCTATTTTTAACTTAATATGGAGCGTATTAGTGGAAAAATAAGTTTATTTCTGATGGTTTATTTACTTCAAGTATTCTATGCATTTGTGAACCACTGTTTATTTCTTTCAAAGGTTTGAGAAACTAAAGTATTATGAAAGGTGGCAGAAAGAGAGAAAAGACATCAAAATGAGACTGAACTACAATGAAAGTAGTTGTGAATTTCTTTTTATTTTTTCCCTTTTTCTCTCCGTTTTTTTTTTTTGAGGTTTTATTATGTATGAATTACTGAAGGCTGGGAATTTTAAAGGAGGGGAAGTATAATTATAAAGGAAGTGCCCTAGGTTAATCAACAGAAATATCAGCTAAAATATTAAATGGGACCAGGTGTGGTGATGAACACCTGTAATCCCAGCACTCAAGGAAGTTGAGGCAAGATGGTCATTTTCATATAGTCTGGCTATTTATAGATCATATATTAAAATATTTTTCATGGTTGTAAATTTGCTTTCTAATTGGTTTAACTAGCTCTAAACTATTTTAAAAGCAAGTAACTGAATTATGCCTACTTAAGCTGAGAGAACAAATGCATATCTAGTGGACCTTAAGCACTGATTACAGTTCTGCTTACCTCAAAAACTGAAGCTCTGAAGACTCACACCTTGGTCCTTTTCCTTCCCACCTATGTCTCTTCTTTTACAAGTTCATACACATGCAGTTTTCCTCTCTGAGCTGATGGTTCCTAAATTTTTGTTACCTTTTGTCCCTTAATCTATCTTATAAACAGTACTACGATTCTGTTTGCCTATTTCACTGAAAATTTCATTCATTCATCCACCAACTCAAATGCACACAGAGCCTCTTAAGTATACTTACTAAAAATGAATATTGTAAAGTTTACTATCTCAAATGTAAAGGTTTCAGGTGAAAATCACCTGCTTCCCCATAGCCATTTCTTTCTTGCTAATCTCCCTCTTTTAGGAATTATAATGCAATTTCCCATTTTACCTCACAATGGCATGACTTCTCTGTTATTACCATATGTAACTAGTCTCTGTTAACTTTTCCTCCAGTGCCTTCTTTTTGCTCAGCTTCCCCTCTGCTCTCCGGTCTATCATCTGGCACCTGTTAGACTGCCACCAAGCCTGTTCTCTTCCAGGAAGCTAACCTCACCTAAAACCATAGTGCAGTTTTCTCAGAACTGGAGGAGACTTCACAGAGTGCCCTCAAGGACTCTGAGCTTCAACAATGTTACATTTTTTTCAACAAAAATTTATTGTACACTTATTAGGCACTAAACCCTGGTAAGAACTGGGGACACGAAAAATAAATAGATATCATCCCTCCCTTCAAGGAACTCTTGACAGGAGAGAGGTACATAAAGACAACATCTGATTAAAATATGGAAAGTTCCAAGTTGGAGATAAGCAAGTGGTGTGTCAGTGAGAAGGCATTTACTCTAATGAAGAGCTAAAGCAGAGCATCTAAGGAGCGATACCACGTGATGAGATGGCTAAAAGATGAGCTAGAGATTCCAAGAAAGGATAAAAGCTGGGAAAGGAATATGAGACAAAGGCAACAAAATAAATAAAGCCAAAGATGTGAAAAGTGGGAAGGGTGGAGGCTGGAAGGAGCTGAGTGTCATTAGACACTAATGTTGGACCAGCGAAAATCAAGAAGGGAAAGAACCTGAAGGAGAAGCCAGGCAAGTAGGGTTTTGTGAACTAGATTAAGAATGTTGCCTTCTAATCTATAAGTGATGAGGAACCAGTGAAAATGTTTAGGTGAGGAAGTTCAATAATTGGGTTTTGCTGTTATTGAAAGTGTTTTCTCTACTTTCTAGAGACTGTGTTTAAGGGAATGAAGCCAGGAGAAAGGAGATTACATATTATAATGCTCCAGGCTAGAAAGGATGAATGCTGCTCTCAGGGGTAGGTAAGTCTACAAACTCTGATTCCAAAATATATCTAGGAAATAAACCATTAGATTCTGCTGATTGCTTAAATATGAGTGCTTGGGGGAAAGAGGTTTTGCATGACTCCTCTGTCACTGATTCAGGCAACCATATGGTATTAACCAATGCCAAACTTTATCCTGAACATTGGTCTCACTACACCCTTTAGTTTTGGTTTCCCAAATAAAATGTGCACAGAGAGATGAAGGCAGGCTAGAACCCTGGAGTACGCCAGCAGGGAAGGGGACATATGGAAAAGAATGATCCCATAAAGATCAGAGAGGAGTGACTGAGGCAGCAGGAGGAATGTAGGGACAGATTAGAACTGACAAAGGAAACTAGAGTTTTCAAACTGAGCATGCAATAAGGGCTGAGCGGGCAGCCTTGGATCTGGTGCTATAAAGTCCATCAATGACCCATGGAAGTGAGCATGGGCTCCAAACCATGATGCACTGATGAGCAAATGATTCAGTATCATGAAGTATAAGTTCACTAAGAAGGAAAGGAGAATAGGGCACAACTAGAGGAGACACCAGTGGCCCAGAGTCAGCTAAGGCTAAAGGAATAAAGATTGCAGAGCCACAAAGCATACTAATGGCCTTATTTAATTCATTGCTTTAAAGGAAGCTAAGGAAAGTAGGTTACAAACACACGGGTCAAGATTCTAACATCTCTTTCAAGCAAAAACCCAGAAAAGAAATAGCCTCCTGCGTTGCTTTTGGTAAAATTCTAACCACATATTTTTTACAGAAAAATAGGAAAGTTTCTGTTCTAGCTGGAAATCAGAAGCACGTGGAACTGGGCCCCTCTTCCCTCAGGGGTATCCCGCAGTCCTTGAACGACTCAAGTTTGAGGCATGAGCCTTCCTTTCAGAAGGATGAGCATCACTTCTGTGAGGCGTCACTGCGCCACCGTGTGGCAATATGGAGAATAGCATTTCAACATGCCCCCTAACGCTGACTGCTAGGTTGAATGACAGATTTGTGCAGCAGAGACTTCACAAACCCTGTCCTTATACACAAATGGGAAAGAAGCGACTTGCATCGTATTTCAAAATGATTTTTATTTTAACTTTCTCCTGGTTATCTTATATGTATATGAGTGACGACATATATAAAAAGTGTATAATGCAAGATGTAAAATTCTCTTAATTGTCACTCAAAAGTTGCATAAATCAACAGTCTGATGAAATGCATAAACACGGAGAGATCGTTGCTCCCAAACTAATCTTCAACAACAGACGTCCTGTCACAGGATCGGCATGTTTTATTTTAATTTGTACTATTCTATAGAAATTTTCATACCTATGGAAGTTCAAATGAAGTGGTGAAGTGGGAAACACACACCAAGACTCAAACCTAAAGTGATAATGAGAGTGTGATTAATGTCTTAAGATGTGGAAAACAGTTCTAGAATATGCCTTAGTGTTGTTTTGCTTTCTCACTTTCGTCTATTGTTCTGATAGTAACAAAAGCAACATGCCATTGGAGAAAATGTGGAGATTTAATGGCGTTGGCAGGGATAAAAATCATTCCAATTCTCATAAACCAACAGTAATCTCTCTCACAATTTTAACACTTTTGATCCCTTTAAACTGCTTTAAATTACAGCTATCAAGCTAAATATTTTATTAATACAGTCCCCAACTACGACGAACATTTGAGTCGCTCCCTTTCACACAGGGGAGCAGAGGACGCATCACAAACATTCATAGAGGCGGACGAACCGCGGAAGAGGCTCGCGTGTCTGCCACACGTTGTCGCGGCTGTGCTTCTGTGTGCGCCCTGCACAGTGCGACAATGCGCGGCAGCGCGGGCCTCAATCAGAGCCCAGGATGGGCGGAAGCAAGAGGAAAAGCAGTGGTGATGTGACGGGGGCCGCCAGGAGGCACAAAGCAGTTTACTGTGGATGTTTATATGAAAGGTGTCCGCCTACTTTCTCAGACCTATCAACAAATCCAACGTAGGCGTGTTCTCCTGGACAGGAACTCCACAGTAAGTCCTGGTACTACCGAGTTAAAAATGGAAAAAGATATCTCATATTTACAAAGGTTGCTTCACTTTTTTCAAGCTCACTCGACCAAAAATAGTCACCAACTCTTGATCTTGAAACAAATGTCAAACAGTTAAAACAGATAAAAATTGACAAGGTTTGGGAAGTCTTAGCACAAGGTGATATCTTAGGCCAGGCACGCTACCTGTTCTTAGTGCTGTCTTTAATTACCATGAAAATTCCTTAGTGCATTGACATCTCCTTGCTTCTAAAATCTGCTAGTCCAAAGACATTTCCACTGAATCCTGTGTAATTTGGAATGGAAGCCCCCTAAGTCAGCAAAACCAGAATACCCTAAGCAATTTAAATATTTCAGATTAAGGTAGCAGAATTTTGAAGGCCACATTAACAGTATCAATATTAATAACATTATTGGTAACAATTTATGAATCTCTTAGGGATTTTAACAACATATTTTATAAATAATTAAACAATGATCTTGCTTCATACAACTGATATGCAGACAGTCAACCTGGTACCCAAGAACTGTCAGTTTTAGAGACCAGTATTCCATAGTCCAAAACATTTTCCAGATGCTCAACATTCAGCTTTCCTCAGGGGTCCTGATTCTTCACAAACCACATTCAAGTGATCATATCACAAGTCCAGTAGATAATATTTTTTTAAAAATTATACATTTCACCTTTTTTGAATAGGTTAATGTTAATATCTTAAGGGATACATCTCAGGGAAAACTAGAATATCTACAAAAAGAATTCTAAGAGGAAAAAATTGAGCTAATATTCAGCTTCTAAAAGAAAAAATAGAACTATTTAGGCAATAATACTCTACAACCCTGAAAAATGATGCTCCCAATTCCTGTGGGGTCCCACAGGAAGGACCCCAGAGATGATCTGCAGGATGGAGACATAAAGTTCCGGGCCCATAAGGGAAAAGCCTGGTGAAGTCTTCTGCTAGAAGATAAAACCAGAACTCTGGAGGTAAAGAAACCCGCTTTCATTGCCTAACAGCATTCTCTGCTTTGGCCCATACAGGAGGGAGCACAACCACGTAGCACTGAGGACAAGAGCGTCTTACTCCTGCTGCCTATGAAGGCACACGATCACATCAGCGAGGAGGCCCAGAGTGGAGTGGGTGTCTTTCCTTCAGCTTTGAAAGCAACTTTGGGTTCCCATGGCCTCAAGAAAGAGTCAAGATCTAATCAACCAGCTGCTGATTCCACAGTGGCGGTAGCCTCACTGTAGAACTCCAGGGTTGCAGGTTTAACCTGAGCTAGCCTACAGAGTACTCATGAGTTCCGAGCAAGATAGCAACTTCACCAGCTACCAACTTCACACAAAATACTATCAAGGAAAAGACAAATGCTACCTGGATTCCAGAGAACACTGGCCCTTAGTCCTCTGCTCGGTTGTCCAAATGTCTAGATATAATTTCTAGGAGGCGAGAAGCAGTCTGAATCTAGATTTCTCCCCTAGAAAGACTGATTAAATTATCAGCTGAACTAATATAAACTAAGCTAAACATGAGGAATTTCCCCCCATGAGATGGACCCTCTTGAAGAGGCTCAAGCTGGCTCTGGATAAAGAAAGATGGCAGTTTTTCAGGGGCTCCTCATTAAAGTGACACATTTAATACTACCTTTCACTTCTTACAATGAGGACTACAGTACAAAAAAACCTCCAAAGACACAAATCCACAGGATGATGGAAGAGACAGTAGGAATACACTTCTAGCAGGAAGCTAGAAACGGATGAGCAAGCCATAACCAAAGTTAGCAGGTCTAATAAAGAAAGCTGAGTCTCATTTTGACAGTGGACAGAACTGAGAGGAACCAACCTGACTAGCCCCCACACTCTTCAAAGAGCCAAGGAGCTGGAAGCCCTCAGGTCTCTGGAAATGGGGCTGTGAAGGCAAGCTGAAATAAGGAGGACCCAGTGGACACCACTGCCTGGGTGAGGAGGATCCCTAGCTTGCCTCATTTTCTCCACATTTCCCCTCCTGCCCTTGGTAGAAGTGTGAAGTTCTGTCCTCTTAAAAGGGTCACACAGGTGGCTCCTGGACCCAGGGGAACAGCAGGTACAACTGTGGGCACAGACCCAGTGGGGAGGGAGGGATCCTCTGCAGTGAATGCTTCCTGACTCTGCTTCCAGAGCGCTGGGCCCACCGAAGAGCTCTGCTGGTGTCCCGACTGCATGGACTCCTGGTTCTAGCTCACGATCCTGCCCACTGCTCTGATTAGTTCTCAGGAAAACAAGGCCATTCTATGGCCCCGTAATTACTTGTCTTATCATCCCCTGGGAGTAATCATTTGTGGGAATAATATTACACTTTCTTTCTACAGAGGCTCTATGCCAATCGCCTGGGTTTAGGGATTCACGCACAAGTGGTAACTATAAGGTTGAGTTGTTAAAGATAAACAAAGGTACTACCATGACATTTGGTCCATTGCTTATTGCTCTAAGTAACCCTAAAGACATAAGTGACATGCTAGGGAACACAGTGATGCAGACAACATTGCTCTGGGGCCCTTTATAAAAGAGCGTGACAGAAAGAAGATGGAGGCCTTCTCCTCCACATGGCGTGGACCACCGTGCTCTGCCAGCCTAGGGCCCACAGGACACCAACCATGCTACTGACAAGAATGGAATTCTCTCTGTGCATACAGAGGAAACATCCCTTGAAGCCCCATGGAGAATTAGGTAACAAGGGTGGGAAAGATAGTTCATCAAGAGTTGCATTCTACAATCCGATTAAATCAAACCTCGACTCCAAGGCCTACCAGCTATTTCCTTAAGCAATTTTATAACATATCAGATTCATTTTCTTTAACTGTAAAATAAGCATTTTTATGGTCTCATATATTTTTGTGGAATAAATGACATTCAGCTGTTTGTTGAGCAGATAATAAGCAACTATTCTGTGCCAGGTGCTGTGTTTAAAATGCATCAGAAACATAAAACTAAGTGTTTGCTTTTGTGGCACCTATACTCTAAAGGGGGAATATAAAATAAAATAAAATCATGTGAAGATAGTAAATAAATAAGCAGTGTGTCAGAAGATAAGTCCACAGGGGAAGAATGGTAAGGAGGACTGGACGTGCGATATGCAGTTTTAAATAATGCAATTAAAGCAGGCTGCACTTGAGAAGAAGACAGTTAAGCAGCAGATTAATGGATAAAGGAATTACATGATGTAATGCAGACAAACGCTCTTGCTAAAAACCACTGAGCTACCACATGTTGAGGAGGAGGTAGGAAGATTTGTAGATCGTGGTCCTGAAAGAGCAGGGAAGTGGAAGGATGGTCTGTGAAACGTGGGCTTTTCTTCTGAATGTGACACTGTCACAGTAGTAACCGCCATTTAGGGGCATTGCCCGTCTGCCAAGTATATTGCCAGTTTTAAAAGGATATTTTTCTCTGTAGGATCCTTGCACATATAGTGGTACCTCAGTTTACAGATTTAATTCTTTCCACATTTCTGGTCACAAATCAAATTGGATGAGAACCCAATCAAATTTCCCTAGAAGGTCAACATCGAATCTATGGCGTTTGATTTGGGTTTTGTCCAATTCAGCTTGTGACAAGATTCATGGAAAGAACTAAGTCCGTGAACCGAGGCACCACTGTAGTACTCTGAGGCCAAACTGATCAGCACGACGCTCATGGGACAGCACTGCCGGTAAATTAGGGATAGCGTGAGTGGTGACAGGTGGGGGCCTTGTCACCACACCACCCCGCCTCTCTGATTTGTTCTCAGACATGTTGAGACTAAGTTGGGTCCCAAGGAGGAAGCAGGCATGGTGTGGCAGGGTCAGGGCTGTGAATTCCATCTGTTCACGCTGACTGTGGCCTAGTCAGCAGGCCTGTCCTGAATATTCTGTAAATGCATCACGAATTCTAGGCAACATGTGTGTCTGTCAATTAATTATGGAAATCATTGTAGACTCTTTCCAGGGTTTTTTATTTAATAACAGATTAGCTCCTCTTCAACCTGGGTGGCCTTTTGCAAAGTGTGTCCTCAGCACCCCAGGCCTAGTAGATGTCACACAATGAAAAGAATGTTTGTGTTATTAGAGTGTGAGGGGCCCTCCCTCTGCAGTCCCCGCCCAGTGCCTGCAAATGGGAAGGTCAATAATGTGCAGCTGTTGACTGACTATCCGAGCACACTGTGCAACCCTGTTTAACTCTGTCCTGCAGTCAAAGTTGGCCACTGAAGCCTTTTGCCCCCTACCTCACCTGCAGTAGGAAAAGTGGGTCTGTGATGTGACCATATGTCACTGCTCATGAGGACAAAATGGAGAGTTTCTCTGAGGTCCTCTCAATCTAACAAAAACATTTACACGTCAGCTCAAATCAAAGTACAAATGGAAACTCCCCTGCATGTATTAAAACATCAGGGAAAGAGAGGAAGGCCTTGCAACACGAGCAAACACAGCTGAAAATTTAACCCCCTGTGTAGGTTAATGGACAGAAACTGAAACCAACAGATATTTCTGTTGACAAGTTCACTTTCTGGAACCCTAAAACCCAGAAAGATTCTCAAGCATTTAAAATAAGCAAGAGGTTTCCCACTGCCCATCTGGAGGGCACGATAAGTCCGTCAGACTCCTCAAGGGACAGGGCAGCCTGAAGGTTTCACATAACTCAAAAACACTGAACAGAAAGAGCCGGGAGACGAGACACCTCCTCCCCCTCCCGAGCCGTCAAGCCTGCTGTTTGCTGCGGGACTGGTAACCAGCACTTGCGCAGCTAAACACACCGAAAAATGGAGGAAGTGACACTAGCTGACATTCTCCGTGAGAGAGATGAGTAATCGTGTCAGAGAGTGCGTGGCCTACTGCCCCCACAGACCTCAGTGCACCTCCTCTACCGAAATGGTGAGCCAGCAACAATGGAAAATGTCACCGAAAACAAATCTCTTACAGTTGGGTCCCTCCACAGCGGAGGCCTGGGAGCCAGGAGGCCAGCTGAGAACACGGAAGCTGTGAAGAGTGATGCCAGATTTGGCCTTTTAGGACTGTGCTCAGACACGATCCCTGAGCATCCCTGTGAGCCAAGTTCTAAGCGAAGCTTCTTTTCGTAATCATGTCTATCATTTAAAGTGAGCAGCAGAAGCAGCCAAGGTCCATCGAGGTAATAATGTGAGCATTAAAGGCCAAAAGCGATGGAAGGGGAGCTGTGCATTACCTACACGGGGACCCACAACACATGCACGCGCACGCACGCACGCACGCACCTAGCGGTCAATAAGCATAGAGGAACCTGAGAGCAGGTAGTCCATTCAAACAAGCCTGCCTTGCCTGAGTACGAGTGGAAGAGGGGCGTCTGTGGGCTGAAACAGATGGGAAATTAGGCTGTTTGTTCCCACGTCCCTATGGTCTGCACCATGTCCACACTTCCCTTCTGCTACTGTTCCAAGTCACTGCACAGCCCTGGTCACTTGCGTTATTAGAATGGGGACCTCAGGCAGATACGGGTCCGTAGGGACAGCAAAGTTGTAGCTGCTAGTAAGAATTCATCCAGGTCAGAGGTCTTTGGCCTTGAGTTTTATTATAATACAGAGTTAACAATCCCTAGGATAATGCTTCTATCTTCACCACCACCAGCACCAGCACCACCCCTCCCTCTCCCCAGACTGACAGTGCATGAGCAAAGAGACACGAGTTAGAGGGAAAAGACGAATCTAGTCTTCCATTGTTCAAGAGCCTAGGGTACATACCTGACATGTAGAAAATTAAGTGACATTCAAAAATGTTTTTTGTTGAATAAGAACATAGCAGTCTTCCTCCAGTAAATAAGATGGGTGGCAAATCACTTTTTAGGTTAATAGGTGAGATAAAGACAAAAAACCCATAAATAAACTTCAAGAAGGATGTATAAATTGTTGCATTGCTACTTTTGTATGTGTGGTTTAATTGTCCTTAGTGATTAAATCAGAAATCTATAGTTTATGTACGTGATGCCTACAGGGCATTCTCTCCCACAAGTATCTTGCTGTACACTAGGGTTAGAATATTGTTCTATTACAGAACAAGGTAGGGAGAAAGGGAGATTCTTGGATTAGACAGAAATCTTGGAAGAATTATACCAGGAATCATTACCAGGAGCCCTCAATCTTCTCCCCTGGACAGCACTTTACCTCACTTTGTAAAATTGCCACAATCAGCAAATCCATGCTTATAGCTTCCCTTCACACAGGCTGGGAGTCAAAGCACTGTCTTTTCTCCTCTTGGTTACTATGTCGTGCCAGCCCTCTTTCTTCTGACTCCACCCACTTATGTCCTTTGGTAGTCCTTTACTTCAGAGGCCATTCCTTCACACCTCAGTGCTCTTTGAGCGGCAGGAAGCCTCTGCTCCTTTGCATTTCTTCCAAGTCTCCATCTTCTGCCTCTACCCTGTGCATCTCCATCCCCTGTTTGTTCATCCTATCTTTAGTTCATACACTTACTCTTAGCACCCAGTTTAACCTTTGTGTTTTCCTGGGATTACCCATATTTACTTTTCATCTTCTTCTCACCCCTTGCCCTTTTCCTAAACATTTTCCTCTTTGAGAATTCCATATCCTTGGTCTTTTCCTTAGATTACTCTTGCCTTGTTCCCCATTTGAATTATGTAAAGCCTGACTCCTAAATTCTTACTTAGAAAATACAATTCTTAAATGTCCATTACTCATATCCCTAGATTTTATTGCAGGCTTCTTTCAGTTCCTTTTACAATTTTTCCAGACTGATATTGACATGTAACAAGATCTCCTCATTCTAAGCTTCTTTCTTTCACCTACAAACTGTATTGACTAAAATAAAAGAATATTACTTCTTTTTTTGAGACAGGGTCTCACTACACAGTTCAGGCTGGTCTAGAACTCACTATGTCGCCCAGGGGCCAGGCTTGAGCTTGGGGCAATCCTCAGCCCCCTGAGTACTGGGATTACAAGCGTGCACAAACTATGCACAGGCCACATATTGTAAATTTAGCAGATTAGGGGGACAAAGCCAACAAAACCATAGAATACTCAACTTGTTCTTCCTCTTCTTATTTCTCCCATCCATGTAGCTTCTCTCTGAAAAGTTATGCTCACATCTTACTTGATTTTTTGGGGGTTTTTTTTTTTTTTTGGTTTGTTTCTTTTTCAGATGGAGTCTCTCTGTATAGCCTCCAACTCATGGCAATCTTCCTGCCTCAGCCTCCGAAGTGTACACCACTACACCCAGATTTCATGCTTAACATTTTGTTCTATTATAGATAGCCATATTACTCAGTGACTAATTATATGTTGATTTCACATACAGGTATACATTTATTAGCCCCGATGCATTGGAAAAATCAAAGGGATGAATAAAATAGATAAAAAGGGAGAGAAGACTATTACTCTTATCTAATACTTATCCAGTAAATAGGATTGAAAGTTAATGGAACACTGATATTACAATATTCACTCAGAAGGAAGCTACCAAGCAAGAAACTGACAGTAAAATGTTCTCTTGGAAATCAAAGGGAGATAGAAATAGAGAGCGGCCTACCAAAGCATCCATGCAGTGGTTTGAGTGTGTCCCCTAAGGCTCACTTACTGGAAGCTGGGCCCCTGAGTTCGCAGTGATGGGAGACGGGGAAACCTTAGAAGGTGGAGTCTCCCGGAGGGTGATCATTGGACACTTTCCTCAGAAAAGACCCCAGTTAATTCTCAGGAAAGCCAGTTATTGCAGGTAAAGTCATTCCATGCACTGCCCTCTTCTTGTGCCTAGTTCTTTCCCACTCCTTCGATACGTTATAATTCAATCGTGGAACGCTCATCAGAGGCCAAACAGGTAGAGGCACCTCATCTTGAACTGCAGCCCCCAAAACTGTGGCCTAAATAGAGCTCTTTTCTTTTTTCTTTACAAATTCCCAGCTTCAGGTATTTTGCTATAGCAACAAAAAGCAGCTCAACATAATCCCAAACAAGATAATTTCCACTTTTATTCCATTTGTAAGGGAACTGCATACTTGCCCCTTAAGGGAACCAAAGTTGTACATTACTCATTGTATAAAATTATAAGTAGCCTCACACATCTTACCATCTATGAGTGGTCTGCATACACTACATGGTCTGGTACATAAATGATTTATGAGAAGAAATGGAAGTACAACCCATGAAGGATGATCTGTATTTTCTACTGTTAGTCTGCTCTGACACCTCACTTCATATTTAACTACACGTAGTGTTACTCTATTCTCTGTTATTTCACCATACCTTTGGCTGTAAATTTCTTGATAAAGGGGTTGTATCAGGTGAGAGGAAAATGGAATTAATCTATATCAGATGCTTACCATGCACTATTCACAGTACTATGTGCTTTAAGTCATTTTACACCGACAACAATCCTGGGAAGTAAATGCTACTGTTTTCATTTTAGATGAATAATTTGAGTTCTTTGAAACTTAAATTTATCTTATTCTAGATCAGCTGGATAGCAAGTAGGAGAAGTGAGAATGTCATATTTAACTGTATCTATCCTCCTAATCTTTATATCTGCATAGAAGATAACTGAGTTTTAGGTATATAGTATGTGCTCAGAGAATATGTATTGACGAATTTAGCCATTAGTAAAGAACTTTAAGGGGCCAGCAGTAAAGCCAAGCCAAAAATCACTCTTCTTATCTCAAGTTTTAATGTTGCCCCAAATCTTGCTTGTCATTTTCACTTGTCATCATCCTTCTTTTCCCTGGCACTTCTGCTCGCTATTCTCTGGCTTTTCTTGACCCTACCCTGCAAAAAAATTCCATCTGGAAATTCTCTGTCAAACATCCCATATCCTACCATCTGAACCTCATGAATGTCTGGACCTCCATGAGAGTCATAAACTAACAGCTTACATGGGTATATGTGAAACACAGATTTCTGCGTGCCTTGTTTCTCCTATTGTGCCAGGCACAGCATTATACTACATCTGCAGCAGCAGCAGTACCAGTACCTTGACCCCGTGATGGTCTTGCTAATGGGCTCACTTTGGTGGAAATTCTCCAGTCCTGTGATTTGTGCACTTTTCTGCATCTGGGGTACAGTTTTACAAATATGCTTTTTACATAAAATAGTAAAAGTAGAAGAAATATGTTTGGATGCTTCTGTTTTACAACTTAGCAATCACCTTTGTGTAAAATGCAGATATGTGTTACAAGTTTTAATACTTACCACTGTAAAAAGAATCATGTAGCAGTTTATCCTAGTAATTATACAAATGCAAACAAAGAATTTAAAGCATATTTTAGGTAATAGTAATACAATATTGGAAAAGTGGGAAGAACATAACTGCTCTAAGAGAACTGTGTCATATAATCACATATGTTTGTATGTATACATACATGACAGCATATAGGGTATATATATATAAGAATATATAAAACATCTAAATATATCACCGATATTTTTTTCTGGAGGGTGGAATTATGAGTAGTCTTAATTTTTATTCTTACATTATTCTGTATTTTCCAACTTGGGGTAGTTTCTTCCTTAACTCTACTCTCTCATTACTCACCAACACAGTGCTCTTCTCTCCTCTAACTTTTTTTCTACTCTTCACGCAGTGTAACTATTATAGTCAGAAAGTATCAGTAAATGTTATAGAAATACACAGAATAAAATCCTGAAGGAAAGATGCTTAAAGTGGGGACAAACTTACATATAACTTTTTTTTTACTTCTGTATATTTCATGCAATTTCTAAATATTCTTCTAAGGGAATTAAAATGTGTTATGTACATGTACCAGTTTCCTACAGTAAATGTAAACATTCTCTACTGCAAACACATACTAAAAAATAGAAGTAAAACTACATGAGAAAAACAAAAAGTTGGCCCCCACCAAAAAACAATATTCTTGAGTAATCAACAGAGAAAAAGCTTTAAAAGATTAAGAGAAGGAAACATTTTCATAATGGTAGTGTCAGGGCCTCCAAATATAGGCATCTTCATAAAACTAATGAACACACTGGTGAAAATTGCTCAAATCAGCTTTCTCAGAATTCTGGAAATTAACCAAAGGGTTTCAACATTTTGAAGGGCATCATTTTTTTTCAAAAAATACAGCTAAATATCAGTAAGATCAATAGGTGTTGTGGCATTTGAACTTGCCCAATTTTCATTCTTCTTTTCTCGGTTCCATAGTCACCTTGAAATCCTGCAGTCTTGGAACCAGGAGAGCTAGGAAACCACCAGCCTAGCTACTACTGGGAGAAACAGAATGATCTTAGAGCATCTCCAAATGCCCATTTCCAGAGAATCATCACTATTTGACCTGTTGGGAAGATTCCTGGATATATTGGATTTACAAAGTTTTCTATATGACCTGACTCAGCTCACACAGTAAGGAAAGCCCTGTCTCCAAAGCATTTTTGAGAGCAGTGTGATAATTGTTTAACACTGGTAGTGACCCAAGTCATGGATAAGACAAATAAGAAGCTAGTTAGAAAATGCAATGGGAAAATCTGGGGAATAAGTTAACTAGAGTAGGCCTTGAAAAGTTTCAACACCTTACTGGGACCTAGAAAGATATTACCATTCAGAGGTTATATGCATCCCAACAAAGATATAAGAAATATATTTCTTTAACTCAAGCTGAAGTAAAAGCTCTGTAAAAGAAGGAGGAAGTGGCTAAAGCAGAGAGTTGTGAACCTCCAGTGAAAGCCTGTCTCATCACACACACAAAGCCTCTTATCAAAGTGTGAAATACTTATTGATAAAAGACATTTAAGTCAATTTTGGTCCAATCTTTTTTCCTAGTAGTAAAGATTATTTAAGCTAAATAAGGTAAATTTAAGCTAAATAAGAGTTCACATCATAAATAATGCAGACTGGGGCTGGGGATTTAGCTCAGAGGCATTAGCACCTGCCATGCAAGCACACAGTCGTGAGTTTGATCCTCGGAACCAAAAATAAATAAATAAATAAATAATGCAGACTTTACAAATTAATCTAGGAGAGTTAATATATAATAGCAGTAGCAACAGCAACAAAACTAGAGGAGGGGGGAGGCTCATTTCCAGAATTTGTATGTTATATTATTTTAAATGTTTGGTATTCACTAAAAATCAACACACACACACACACACACACCACCACCACCACCAACAACAACAAAATGTCCCCCACAACCAGTTAAAAGAAATGTACTTAAAGAATCTGGATGTTTGAGTTAGTAGATAGAATCTGCCAATCAGCTATTGTAAACATGTTCAAAGAACTGGAAACAATATGTGAATAATTATAGTATGATAATGAGTTTAGAAAATGCTGATAAAGAAATTTAGGGATAGAAGTATAGAACAACAACACAAAAACATGAGTTACAAAATATTTAGTAATTAAATGAAAAATTTACTAGAGGGACTCAGTAGCAGATCTGAACTGACAAAAGAAAGAATATGAAACATGACATGGGTAAATTAAAATTGATATCGGTCAGTCAGGGGAACAGAAAGAAAAGAAGTCTAAAGAAAACTGAGCAGAGTCCCTTTGGACACCATCAGGCTTATACATATGCATACAATGGATTCACATACAAGGGATATTCCAGATGGAGAAAGTGAAAGACGGCCAATATGGCAAGGACATTAATCTATATACATCAAGATTTGAGAAACTCCAACTAGATTAAACTCAACTGCTGAAAGATGAAAAAAAATCTCAAAAGCACCAAGAAAGACTTATCATGTACAAGAGACCTTCAATAAGATGAAAAGCTGACTTATGATCAGAAATTATGGAGGCCAGAAAGTGGAATGATGACATATTCAAAGTGTTGAATAGAATAGGCTGTGATGCAAGAACTCTATATCCAGCAAAACTCTCCTTAAAAAATAAGAAAGTAAGATATATAAATGAACCTGAGAGGATTAATTGCTACAGAGTCACCCTACAAGAAATAGTAAAAGGAATACTGCATTTCACACTGAATTAAAGGGTACTAGATAGTAACTTGATAGTAACACAAAGAAATAAGAGCACAAGTAAAGTATATAGGTAAATGCAAAAAATAGTGAGTAACATTGATATTTACAATAAATATGTATTTGGTTTCTGTTCCCCTTTCCTGGTACAATACCCTTAAAACCACTGGACTCTATGGTGTGAAAAATGTCTTCTTTAAGGTTGATTAGATGACTAAATGACTGACGACTGCTGGGCACTCTCAAAATGGGGGATGGTTTCCAGGGGAACCAATCATGTATTCAGAAAATTAGAACTTTCAACCTCACTACCTGACCTCTGAGGAAAGTAGAAGGGCAGAAGGGTGAGTTAAAGACCAATGCTGAGTATTTAGTCAATCATGTGTACATAATGAAACCACCATAAAACCAAAAGTATGAGGTTCAGAGAACTTGAAGTTTAGAACACACATGGAGATAGTGAGAGAGTGGTGTGGCTGGAGCCAATGTTACGGCAGAGAGTGATAATTCACTCATAGGAGACCGAGAATCAGAAACAAGTGAGTTTATTCGGAAAATCTGGCAGACAGCAGGACAACTAGGCAGGTAAGGATACTGACCCTGGGTCTTTGTGGTACATCTCTTTCTATACATGTTTCAGGAGATCACAAGGTCTTCTGGTTGCTATGGAAACCACATTATACCTCATCATGTTGGAATGTCACAAGACCCCTCTCCAAACAGCTGGTTAGTTGACACACAGGATACAGGCAACAGTCGGCTTGCCCACTGTTTGCTAAAACCTGTTTGTTCCTCTTTTTATAGCTTTATGGTTAACTAAGAGGGTGCTTAGGAAAGTGGACTAAAGTTCATATAAAGTTTAACTACTGGCCAAAATAGAGCCTAAGAAACAAAATGGAGTTACTACTGCTCTCACAAGAACATGAAAAGTCCATGTTTCTTCCCACATAACTTGCCGTATGTATTTCTTCTATCTGGTTATTTTAAAATTGAATCCTTTTGTAATAAACTGATTATTTAGTAACACATCATTTTCCTGCATTCTCTAAGCCATTCAAGCAAATAATCAATCATAGAAGGGTTTGGGGGAGCCTTTGATTTAGAGCTGATTGTCAGAGCACAGTGGAATGTGGTCTTGTGGGACTGAGCCCTCTTACTAGTGACATTTGATGCTAACTTTAGGTGGGTAGCGTCAGAATTGACACTGTACAGTTGTCCACTGGAGAATTGAATTGCGTTACACTGTTGTGCAAAAAAATCCAAACATGGTATCAGAGTATGATGGAAATATCAAGTGCTGTGAGTAAAAATATAGAGAAAATAGTTTATTTTACCCCAAACAGAGTACAGTATAAATGTATATTTGTTTGTAACTCTTCCATCCAATTTACAAGATAACTGCATAAACCAATGTGTTGCTATGCTTATGATACACAATGATGCAATTCATATGACACACATATAGCACAAAAGAGAGCAGAAGGACTAGAGCTCTATAGCAAGCCAAATTTTAGCTAGATTGTTTTAAATGTTTTTAGCCTCAAGGAACTCTCTGTAGTGATTAGCTTTGCCATCACAGAAAAAGTACCCAACTCCTACAACATAAAGGAAGAGAGATTTACTGTGGCTCACAGTTTCAGAGATTCAGTGCATGGGTTTGCAGGCTCCAAAGCAGAAGCATCATGGCCTATGGCATGGTAGACAACACTGCTCACCTCATGGGGGCCAGGAAGCAGAACACAGAAGAACACCAGACAGGAAGGGATAAGGAACCAGATACACACCGTAAGATAAACTTCTGTGACCCACCAGGATACCCCTAGAAATGTGCTTACTAATCCCCGAGGTGACTCCCAAGTCAAACAAGTTGACAAATTTAACAATTATACCTTGTAAGTAAATAACTTGAAAATATATAGTCAAGGAAAAAATAGGGAAATAAAATATATAGTAGAAAATGAATGCTTCCCCAAAATTAAAATGGAAAATGTCCTACCTTTGAAATAGTTGCGTTAAGTGTAAATGAATGAAACACTAAAGAAAAAGAAGATACATTATCAAAAACATGATCCAACTGTAAGGTGAACAAGAGACATTTTATTTTTTTCTCTGAAGAAGTTTAATTTTTATTAGTACATGTTTGTGACACATATGACTACATTCCTCAGGAGGGGTTGGTACACATGCATAACACATCATAATTCTTTTTTCATCCCCTCCCCTCCTCTATCTCTGTATGTTTCATTATTATCTTAGTTCATTAGTACATGTGTGTAGTACATGATATTTACATTCCTTGTGGGAAGTTGGGACATGTACATAACACCTTTTAATTCTTCTTTTATTCCTTTTCCCTCTCCTACATCTATGGCCCCCTTCCTTATTTGGAAGTATTTGTTTACATTTCTTGTGCAGCATTGGCACATGTACATAACACATCCCAAAGAAACACATTTCAAATGCAAATGCAAATAACTTAAAGTGCACGAATGGAAAAAATAGATGCCATGTAAACAGAAACTAAGAGAGAGCTGGAGTGATAATAAATCAGATAAAATATACTAAACAAGAGATGGTTACTAGATACAAAAAATGGAACTTTTATAAAAAGAAGAGTATCAGTCTTTCTCCAGAAGGTAAAATGATTATAAACATAGATGCACTTAACAGGATATAGTGCAATAGCAAAACACAACTTGCAAAAATTAAGCTAAAGAGAATAACGGAAAACCCAATAGTAGTAGCTGAAGATTAAAATATCCCTTCAGTAATGATGACAGCAGCTAAAAAGCAGTTTAAAATATTTGAATGACATTATGAACCAATTTAGACCTTTCAGACATCAATAGACCAAGACTTCTGTCTTCTGCTTCCCCCCAACAACAACAGAACATATTTTTCTCAAGTGTATTCTCCAGGGTGGACCATAAAATAGGCTATAAAGCAAGTCTTAATAAATTTAAAATATTGAAATCGTACAAAATATTTTTGACTAACATAAAAAACTTTGATATATATACACAGAACTTCTGGCATAAAAATGCAAATTTTTTTCAAACCTAATGATTCTCTGGCCATCAGAGAACATCAATTTAATTAAGCTGATGAAACCTGCCTGCAGCTAGCAGCTCAGGCTGCAGGCTGCTTCCCTATGTAAAGGCCTCAGTCCTACAAGAAGCCCCACCCTCCAGCTGGATGCAGTGTTTCATGCCTGTAATTCCAGTACTGGGGTGGCTGAGGCAGGAGGATCACTGCAAGTTTGAGGCCATCCTGGGCTACATAGTGAGTTCAAGATCAGCCTGAACTCCATAGTGAGTCCCTGTCTCAAAGACAAAGCAAGAACCCACACACATAGCACTGGTCACCAGTCTGGGCCTCCCGTGCTTTGCACTAATAGATGTAGTAGGGGTTCCCACGACCCTCTCCTTGGCATTGATGAATGCTCCAATGGCTCAAAGAACTCAGGAAAACAAAGTTCTAACAAAGCATATCATCTCTTCAATGTTCAGACTCTAGTATTCACTGGTTATGTGATCTGATAATGGAATCCAACAGCTAATATTAAATAATCTAGTGCCAAGAGGATGGGAGTGGTAGGGTTATACATGAGAGAGATTATATGTTGACAAATACTGATGCGACTCAAGAGAAGCTAGGTGGGAGAGAGGCAGCTCAGCACAGAGAGAAAATCTTAGGGGTCTTAGGAGCTTTGTGTTAGGAAACAGGACAAAGATCAAACACGTATTATATCACAATAGCCCAACGCCCACATGAAGTTGGAAATAAATGGCAGAAAGAAATCTGATAATGTGGAAATTAATGCTTTCCTAAATAATAAAAAGGCCCCAAACTCTGAAAGATAATTAAGAATACATTGAAGTAGAATAAAAATGTATGAAAAATTGTGTAATATGGCTAAAGGGAGACTCAGGAAAATTCATAGCTGTCAATGCGTGCACTATATTTAAAAGACAGACAGAAGCCGAGTGTGGTCGCACACCCCTGTAATCCCAGCGCTTGGGAGGCTGAGTCAGGAGGATACCCACAAGCGCAAGGTCCACCTGGACTCCATAGTGAGTTAAAGCTGGAATTGCTTAGCACGACCCTATCTTGGGTGCTGTACACAATCATCATGGTGGCGGCAGGGTCCAACTGCATAGAGGAGTCCGGCGTGGACACCAGGGCCAGGACAGTTGTCACTGAAGTGCCTGTATGGTTACTCGACTGCATGGTGGCGGAAGCGGAGGCAGGCGCGACTCAGCCTGCAGTCAGAAGGGTCCAGCAACCTGAGAACCTGAAGACGACATGTGGAGGGAAGCAGAAGTGACCCGTGGGGCCAGATCTTGGTGGTGGGCTCCACCATAAACGGTTTCAGCAGTAAACACGCGCGAAGATGCTGAGCAACGGGCTGCCAAGGCTGCAGAGTACTGGACCGAGCCTCTGTGCAGGCGGAAGCCACACAGCAACGCACTGGATGGAGGGAGAACCAAGGGCCGGATGCCTACACGAAGGGCGTCCAGGAGTGCTGCCCGGCAGCTGGCCGCATGCACAGTGAGGCAGGAGGGACAGTGGGACTCGTCTAGAACAAGACCAGCTCAGCACTGAGGAGCCCACAGAGCCACTGCGCATGGGTTGCATTAAAAATGGGGTCAAAGAACCTAAGGGAGGAGACGAAGGCTACCAGGGGTGGCCTTTCGGTTGGGCCTCAAGGAGGCCTCTGAGTTCTGGGTGTACCGGGGTCCAACTCAGAGTGTGGATGCAATCAGCTGCTCTGTGCTGCAGCATTTTTGAAAGCACTTTCACCTGCTGCCCCAAGGGGCTGCCCCAACAGGAAGGACATTGCGGAAGAGGCCTGTAGCACCCGGGATTTCAGAGTTCTGGAACCTTGCTGACAAAAGCACTCTGCATTTAGTCTTCGGTGATGTGCTGCCTGAAGCCAGCGGGGCTGCTCCTTCACCGTCAGCTTCCTTTTAACTTAAAATCACCAGTTTCCTTTCTTGCAGTCGGTGTCATACCGTTTCTAAAGCCAGTGCCTTGGAAATCAATAAATCTGAACGATGAACACAGTGTGTGGAATTCTCTACAATCCGTTTTGAGAATGGATCTGCTAATTAACGTTGAGAAGGGAATTATCAAAAGTTTTGGTTTTGTTTGTTTTGTGCTTTTAAAAAATGATTTCAACTGAAATATTTTCCTAAATCTTTGGTTGCAAACATTTGGACTGCATTGTGCCAAATCGAGGTTTGTTTTCTGGGGTGTTTTTGTTTTTGTCTTGTTTTTTCTTTTTCTTTCTTGATGTAAAATTTTATGCAAAATGGGAGTTTCTGGCAGGCTATATTTTCCTGTCCATTTGGTGGGTTGACACCCTTTGTGCTGTCTGCTATTTCTCTGCTGCTCTCCTTGCAGTGGTCCTCTTGCTGGTTGCAGGCTCTCGTAGCAAGTTTTGGTAAGAAATCTTCCCACTTTCACACTTTGGATTCTAAACTGTCACCCCGCTCCCCTTTTCTGTGAAACTTCTTAGCATGTCTTCACCTGACATGACTATTCCTTGTGAGCCAGTTCGTGATGATATTCTGTACCCTTTCCTTCTCAGCTGTAGTTCAGGAATCCCACCCACAGAGACAGACTCTTGTTTTTTGTGGTGAAGTCAGTGCCAAGTTATACATCTTGGCAGGAAAATTTACTCTGTTCTTTTGCAGGGTATGAGTATGTACGTGAAGTACAGAATCCCAGGAACTGCCCGTTCTTATCCCTTGAAAAAGGAGCATTCATGGCATGGTTTTGCTCTCAGAGGTCTGCCATTCCTGGGAAAAGAGTGCATCTTGGCTGCTTGTCCAGCCTCCTGTGATTGACAGGTCACCGAGTGATCGAAGGCTGCCCTTTTTGTTTGCCTATGTCCTTGTCCTAAAGACTTGTCTAGCAGTGCCAACACCCATTCTTGGCGTCTCAAAGCAGGCGTTTCTGTCCCCCAGGTTGGCTCTGAGGCTGCTCTCATCTGCCTGCCGCACCCGCCCCCTCTGCGGCCCCAGGAGCCTGAGCTGTCCCTTCCTCTTACAGAGCGTGTGTGCCATCCTCTCCCGATGCCCAAGGGCCAGGCTGCGTCTCACTCAGGTTAGTGTCATTTTGAGAGGACCAACGCCTGCATGAGCCTTTTTAAATTTTCAATAAAATGGTGCTTTTTCTCCTTACTTCAAGATATTAAATATAAATAACAATGTAACTGACATCTCTTTGTACGGAGCTCACTGAATCTGCCCTCCCAGTCTTGAGCTCTGGCTCCTGACCCTGGCCACCTGGAAACCCTTGCTGGAAGCCCTCAGCAGAGCAGAGGCACGCAGCACCAGAAGCCCAAGGGAGAAGCGTTTAAGATCCAGGTCTGAGTCACAGCGGTGCTCACTATTTTGTCATTGCATCCTGTGGGCAGTCAGTCTCTTTATATATTTCTCATGTCTGGGGTTTACTCACCAAATCTGTGGAAATAAATGGAAACACTCTTCCCTTTAGGTAGCATTATAGTGTTGATTTTTCTCCTCAGAATTATTTCTGCACAGTTCTTGTCAGATGAGAGGGGACCGGAACTTCCCCTCCCTGTGGCAAGGGCATGCAGGTAGATAAAGGAAGAGCTGCCTCCCACGTAGGGCTTCCTGACAGGCAGTGCTACCGGAAGGGAGGAACGCAGGTGGCCTGCCCACGCTGAGCCTGCCCTGGGGCCTGTCCCTCCAGGGCTTCTTTCCCTCTTACAGTTGGTACTCTGTGATCCTCCTGCAGGGCTTCATGCAGAAATCGCGCAGTCTTTCCTTCCCTGAGGCTACCTGGCAGAACAATGTGACACCATAATTCCTGCTGAGCCTGGTCCCCTCAGCACCTTTTCAGTCAGTCTGGTCAGAGAACTTAGACTATCGAGTTGCTGGAACTGTTTTGTATGAAGAATTTTAATCTACAATGGATCTTTTTGCAAGTAATGTCTGCTTTTTAAAAATATGTTTAAGTGAGCTAAGGATACACTTTCTTATAATCTTGTGGACAGCATAGGGGCCCAAGGGAGACCTTAGGTAGGTATCTTGGTTGCTGCTTTACCGTATGAGAGCTAAAGAGATTAACTTGGCCACACTTCAGAAAATTGCCACATTTCTCCCAGAAGGCACTCATTTTCTTCACGTCTTTAACCCTGTGTTTAGAGGAGCGAGCCACATGTGCTCTTACACCTGGCCACCTCTTTCTCTGTCAGGGGCTGAGAAGAGCAAGAGGGTAGATTCAGTGTGGCAGAGCCAGACCATGCAAGGAGAGGCTTACCTTCCCAGCATCGCTGAGAGAGATCTTTCTCCTGCTCTTTGCCCCTGTTCATGCCCATTGTCTTGGAAAAGGATGGTCCCTTTGTCTTAAGGCTTTCTAATAAAGCCATCTCCAGTGAGGCTGGCATCTGTTTCCTTAGTAAAGGGCCACGCAGCCTCTCTGAAGTCAGAGGTGGTCGGGAGCTCTCTGAAGTGCTGAAAGTCTGGTAGACTTATCTATTGGCCGGGGTGGTTCTACTGCTTTCTAAGTAAGAACTGTTCTTTTGCTTCCCTAAAGAGTTCTGCAGTTATCTGACAAATACATGTAAGTATCATATTTCCTTGTGGTGTACATTCTGTTGTGGTTTATTTTTAAATCAAATGCCTGGAGAGATGAATGTATTTAGTCTATTAGATTTGTGCTACTGGATTTTTTTTAAAGTAACAGTGACTGTCTTATTGCTTATCCTATAAGATTAGTCTATTGATTAAAGTTTGATAAGTAAAAAAATGCTCTGTCTAAAAAACAACAAAAACAACAAAACAGCATCAATAGCCAAGGCTTATATCTTTAGAAAACAAGAAAAGGAGAATGAGTTAAATGCAAAGCTCTCAGAAGAAAGAGGGTACTGAAGATAGGGTGAAAACAAATTGTAGAACATAAAAACACTAGGAAAGATTAACAAAACCAAAACTTAGTTCTACAAAGAGATCCACAAAACTAATAACATTTAACCAGAGTGGTCAAGAAGAAAAAAGTTTCTAAAATAATGAATGAAAGACAGAACTTCATTAACAACTACACTGCCATGAAAGATAGTAAGGAATATAATTGTCCTTCGGCACCAGTGAAGATTCAGTTCCAAGCCCTGCCTGGCCTCATGGATATCAAAATCTAAGAATGCACAAATCTCTCATAGGAAATGACATGGTATTTGCATATAATCTATGCACCTCTTCCCATATACTTAAACTCATCTCTGGATTACTTATAATACTTACGTACTGTAAGTGCTACATAAATAGCTGCTACACTGTGTTGTTTAAGGAATAATGACAAGAAAAGACACATGTTTTTTACAAATATTTTTCTTCTCTCTACCTTCTTTCCTTCCTTCCTGTTTTTGGGTGGGCTCTCCCCAGGATGTCCAGGATGGTCTCAAACTCATGGGCTCAAGTGATCCTCCTGTTTCAGTTCCCAAATAGCTGGGACCACAGGTACATGCCACTGGACCAAACTTTCCAAATATTTCTGATCCAAGGTCAGGTAAAGTCATGGATGTAGAATCCATGAATATGGAGAGTCAACTGTCCTTGGAAAAACTGCTCACACATTAGGCGACTTAAATGATATAAATTCTTAGAAAGACATAAACTACAGAAACTGACTCAAAGTGAAATGGAAAATCTCAATGGACTGTATAAAAGTAAAGGGGTTAATCTGTAATATGCTTCTCTGAGAAAAATAAAAATAAAATCCCACACCATATGGTTTCATGGGGGAAATACTGAGAAGTTAAAAAAGAATTAATTCTGGCTTTATATCTCTTATCTGAAATACTGGGAATCAGTAGCATTTCTGATTTCAAATTTTCTTTTTAGATTTTAGAATATTTTGGGTCTCATAATTTTGGATTAGGGATGCTCAACCTGTATAGATCATTTGTAAACTCCTCCAAAAGATAGAAATAAAACCAGTGTTACTCTGAAACTAAAGACCAGAGATATCACAAGAAAACTACAAACATCAGTAACAGAATCAAAGATACTCAACCTAATACTAGCAAACTTAATCTAGAAACATTAAAATGATGAAGTGAGATTTATTTCAGAAATGAGAGACTGACTCAACAAACAAAAACAATTCTATGAGTTAGGAATTTAGCTCAGTGGCACAGCACCTGCATGGCAAGCACAAAGTCCAGAGTTCGAATCCCTGTACCAAAAAAATGAGTTTGTAAATATACAAATACAATTCAATGTAATATGTCATGTTAATAGAATGAAAGACATAAAGCTGAAGTCTCTCACCTAACCAGAGGAAACATTTAAAATATTCAACAAACTGAATAAAAGAAAAAAAATCCTTAACTGGATAAAACCTATGAAAAATCCATAGATAACGAACATCACAATGGTGAAAGGCAGACTGTTTCCCTCAGAGATAAAGGAAAAAAGCAAACACATTTGTTTTTACTACTTCTATCCTGTAGCATACTAGATAAGAAGGAGTAAAGTTATTTCTGTTTGCAAGTGACATAATCTTTAATATAGAAAATCCTAGGGAATCTCTGAAAAGACAGTATTTATAAGCAAGTTCAACAATTTTTCAGAATATAATACATAAAAATAAACTTCATTTTTATACTTAGCAATAAGCAACCTGAAAAAGAAATTTTAAAAAACTCCATTTACAATAAAACAATCAAATGTTACAAAAACAACAAAATATTAGGAATGTATTTAACAAAAGAGGTGCCTGTTTGTATGTGGAAATCACAAAATGTTCTTGAAGGACATTAAGATACAGAAATGAAAAGAGATGTTAAGCTCCTCAATCCAAAGACTTGATATTGTTAAGATGGCATACTCTCCAAATTAATTTACAGATTTAATGTATGGCTAACTAAGAACAACTTCTTTTTATTTTTATTTTTTGTAGAAATTGATGAATTGGTCTAAAAATTCATTTATCTCTATAAAAAGAGAAGCAGAATGACCGAAATAATATTCAACAAGAACAACAAAATCAGAGTGCTATGGTTTTGCTATTTCAAATCTTACTACAAAGCTATAAGAATCAAAACAATGTGGTTCTGGCATAAGGATACATACATAAGTCAATGCAGTTATAAGTCTGGAAATCACTAAATTTATAGACAACTGAGTTTTTATGAGTACCATGAGAATTCAAGAGTAGATTTTTTTTCACAAATGGTTCTGGGATAACTGATAATCTATATCTGAAAGAACTATGCTGGACTCTTACCTCACAAAATTAATATAAAATAGAACATAAACCTAAATTAAAACTATCAACAGAAAATAAAGGAGAAGTAAGTCTCCATGAACTTAAATTTAGCAATTCCTAGGCATGACTTTAAATAATAAACAAGAGGAAAAAAAAAGTTAAATCAAGCTTCATTAAGATTTAAACCATACATGTTTAAAAAGATATCAAAAAGAGAAAAGATGACATAAAATGGGAGAAAGTATTTGCACGCCATTATTTGATAAGGAATATATATCCAGAAGAATTCTTGCAATTTAACAAAAGACCAATAATCCAATAAAAACGATGTGGCTGTTTCTCCAAAGAACATACACAAATGAACAGTGAGCCCTTGAAATGTTGCTTAATAACATTAGTCATTACAAATCAAAGCCAAAATGATATACCATTTCATTCCCACTAGGATGACTAAAAGCAAAAGACAAAAAACAAGTGGTGGCAAGGATTAGAGAAATTGAAACTCTTGTGCGTTGCTGGAGGGATTATAAAATAGTACAGCCACTCTGGAAATTGTTTGAGAAGTTCCTCATAATATTAAACATAGAAGTATGATATGACCCACAAATTCCATGCTAGTTATATACTCAAGAGAAATGAAAGCTTGTGTCACCCCAAAATTTGTGTAAGAATTTCATAGCATCATTATATATTGTAGCCAAAATAATGGAAAATACCCAATTGTCCTGATGAATGAAAAACATACTTTTACATATCTATACGGTATGATTAATAAATCCAGTGAATGTTTAAGTGTTCTGTAAAAATTATTACAGAAAATGACACATGGTCATCCATTTTCATGCAAAATATCCTCATTTTAATAACACATCTACCCCATTGTTGTTACCACCATCTGAAGCATTCTGAAGGTCCTCTTTTGTCTTTAGTTGTGCTGTCATGGCTGCCTCAATGCCCTGATTTGATTCAAAATGTTTACCTTTCAGAGTCATTTTGAGGTTGAGGAAGGGTCAGAAGTCACATTGTGCCAGATCTGGTAAATAAGGTAAACAAGGATGCACTGTAAAGTGTTTACAAGCCTGCCTGTCTATTAGATGGCACTTGGCCAGGGCACTCATTGTACTTTTAGTCACATTGTGCAGACACTCACAAAGAAGCCTTCCAGAATTGCTTCAGAAAGTTGCAAGAAGGATGGGACAAGCGTGTTCAAGCTGAAGAAAAACACTTTGGGCAGGATTAGCAGCAATTTACTTTTTATTGTAATTTTTTTAAATTTCCACACCCATCATATAGTTAGACCATATCTCACATGAAGGAAATTTATTCAGCAACTAAAAGGAGTGACATATGGACCCATGCTACAACATAGACAAAACTTAAAAACATCATGCTGAGTAAAAGAAGCTAGTCACAAAAGGAAATGTCCAGAAAAGGCAAATCTGTAAAGATAGAAAGCAAATGGTGGGAGAGGGAAGCAGGAAATGACTGCTAAGAGCCAAGGGGGTTTCATCTGGGCTAATAAAAAGATTCTGGGATTAGTAGTGATAGAGCCACAATTCTGTAAATATATTAAAACTCACTGAATTGTCCACCTTAAAAAGTGGATTTCATAGTATATAAATACCTCCTTCAATTTATTATTAAATAACAGTGTAGGAAAAGTATAGGAGGAAAAACGATCACACTTAATTCTCTGTCCGCCATTTCCCCACTGCTCCCCTGCATTCCTTGACCCCTGCCTGGCCAGGCATCTGGCTCTGGGCTTTCCTTTCTCTCCCTCTAACCACCCCACCATGCCATTCACAAGTAACAAGCACCTGGCACTCTCTGCTAAGCATAAGAAATTAACTGACACTTAGATTGTGCAGGCAAACACTGCACATCATTATAAAACACACACCCTTCCTCACGTACATTCTGGTATTCCAGTGTCATTGCTATATTTTTTCCAATGAGAGACTTTCCCTTCTACTATTAGGAAAGTTTCCATAAAACTGATCAAACTGATTGGTTCAGAATAGTCCTAACAAGGCTCCTCTCCAATCCGAGTGGGTGTGGAACTATCTCAAGCACCTCATCTTCTCCGCCTTCAGGCTTCCAAGAGCAGAGTGCTCCTCTCAGACCAGCAGTAAACACGCGGCTCCCACACTCTCTGGGATAAAAAAACAAGCAAGGTGTTTTCACATCCACAGCAGAAACAGCTCCGACTAGTCACCCGCTTCCATCAGCCAAGGCCTGATAGCCAGACCAGCTTTATGGTCACGTGCAGTCATAGAGGCTGCAGACCTGGAACGACAGCAGCTTGACTGCTCCACTGTCGCCATCTTGAACTAGGTACACTGTGTTTTCATTTTGCACTGAGTCCAGCAAGTTAAGTCCCAGTTGTGGCTGGCAGTTTCCTGTGAAAGGCAGTTTCATGTGAGAGCATGTGCTAAGTCAGCTTTGGTCCTCTTCTCCCTGCCTCCTGGGTTTCACAACAGGTTTCCTGTTCTCTGCTCTGATATGGTGGATGGAGAGAATGGGAGAGAGAGTTGAGAAGGATGTGTCTTCCCAAGCACATGAGTAACAGGCATGAAAACTGTTCTTCCCGAGGAAAATTGAGGCTGTTTCAGCTTTCATTTTTAACAAAGAAAGAGTCAATCACATAACATACAAGAATAAAATGTGTGTGTGTGTGTGTGTGTGTAAGAAGCAGCATTTACCCTGTTTGACAGTGCACCCAGAACTATGAGTTGCATATTATTTCTTCTTTAGAACAAATTATGAAGTAAATGTTACTATCATCCCCAACTTACAGATGGAGAAAACCATTCTTAAGAAAATTAAATAAATTACCCCAGTCCCCAAGGCAAGCAAGAGACATAAGTGCCAATCATTTTGTTTTTTAATTTGATACTTGCAGTACTCTGTGAGATACTTTTATGATCTGTATTATATAGATAAGGAAACTGAGGCATGCTTCCTAAGGCCACATAGCTAAAACGTGGCAGAACAGATTTTTAAATCACACTATGGTTCAAGTTTCAAATTTAACCATTAGCTTTTATCACCTTCACATAGGAGAGAGTACCTAAAACAATATAACAACATAAAAAAAGTATGGAATAATTACCAGCTTCTTTTTCTAAAACCTAGCCCTTGTAAATTGACTACGAAATACCATGTTTTCACATGAGGATCCCCAGTGATCCCCAGATTCCCTAAAACCTACTACTCAGGGACTGACAGGAAATCTCCATATAGCAGTTACTAGGTCCTTATGTGTCACATATCTTTCCAAAACTCCCCTTCTGTATTATATGATGATGTCTCATGAAGATCTTTCCTCCTCTCATAGCCCACAAGGGTCTCTTGGGAGCAATCTTTGACTCTAACACGGCAAACACCCAGCCCACATAGGCTGGCCACTGCCTCCTCTCTTTCCCTGCCACACCGCACTGTCCTTCCTCTGCTCTGGAGTCTGTTCATCTAGAACAGTGACAGCTCACTCAAAACAAGAGCTATGGCTTTGGGAGGGGCAATGACAAATGGAAGAATTTACAGATGAATAAGGTGACCTTCGGGTTTTCTTGTGTTTTCTCAGTCACCATCTCTACCTTGTCTTTTTTTTTTTTTCCTGTGAACACCTTTTTTCGTGAGAAGACGGTCCTGGTTTCCCTCCCCAGTGTGGCCAGGGTATAGGAAACCACACACTGACCCATGCATACAATTGACCTGGACATCTGTGGTCTGGAAGCAGAGGTGAAATCGCTAATCTTAGAACAATCACCAGGCTATTTCACAGCTTTATTTGTGCAGATTCTAGAGACAGTCAGAGGGGGTTTTCCTTGTAAGTTCGGAGGACAGTGAAAAATGAAGAAGGGAAATTATTTGTGACATTCACATTCCAACATTACCAGATGATTTGTTAAACAATTTCAAAGGACTAGTTCCAGTCCCCCAAATGGATTGAAATACTATAACGCAACATTCAAAAGCTGAAATACCTTTTCTGAAAAATACCTCGATTGTACAAACAGAATGTTCTCAATAGGTGTCTTGATCAATACTAACTTGTATTTATGTTTTTCTATAAATTTCATACATGCTGTTTTGTTCCCTGCTCCCCAAACTAGACTATGAACTCCTTGAGGGAAGGAACTCCTTCAGAATTGTGTAACACAATTCAATATACATTTCTGGGTTCTGAGCACATCATATGAATCTACAATGAAGGGTTTCTTAGAAGAATTCAGGAGAAATGGATTCCACCTATACTGCACTTCCTCAAGATTCTTAGAATAATTCAGATCTGTTTCATATTTTCAGTTGTATGAGTTATTGGTTTGACATAGAACAATGCTTGTGTTTTGGGCTAACTGTACACAAGGCACTCTAACAACAGATTATTTAACTAAGACTTTAACTGCAGAGAAGTATCAGGGAGTGCATGGACTCCGGCATGTCTATCTTTTGGAAAGGAAATATCACACAGATAACTTTGGGAAAGTACAGTACACCTTTGTGGGTCCTCTGCATCCTTGAGGCCCAAATGAAGTTCAGAATAGTAAACATTAACTATCATATCCCACCTCTTTGAACAATAGTCTTCTATTTGCACAGAATTGTTTCGCAAGGTCTTTTCACACCCACTATCAAATCTGAGTTCATACCAATCTGATGAGCTAGGCCAGAAATCAGATACCCAGATAAACTAATTTACTTGCAAATGCCAAATATTTTAGGGAAGCAAGGATTTTAAAAAAACCTAGAACAATTTTAATGCAGTGTCATTCCTCTGTGATACTCCCACTTCTTTGACAATAATACACTGAGTGAATTTCAATTTAAAGTTTTCAAAGCATAATGTCAAGGCATTATGTCACTGTGTGTGCTAAACTTTGCACATTCTGATTGTAGTACATTGTCCCAGTTTTCAACACATCTTACTTATTTGCTTCACTCTTATTGTTGACTCTGGTTCATAGCTACTTCTAATTTACCATTTCTACTTTATTTATAGTGTAAATAAATTTTTCTTTTTTAAAACTGTGTTTAATCAAGTTCTTTGCTTTTCCTCAAGTTATTTCTACTTGTTCAGATCAATGAGCAGTGTATGTGAATGATTTGAGTAACTTCTACATGTCGAATTTGTTTATTTGACTTTTAGCTTATCAGATGGATTGTTTTATGTTTTCATATTTTTATCACTCAGTGGTCTTTTAAATTATTTTCTCTTACTTTGAGTTACCCAAAAGCAGACACGGAAGCAGGCATTGAGCATAAGTTATTTACCTGAGAGGTGTTTTCAAAAAGACAAGTGAGGAAATGGGGAAAACAAAGAGAAAAATCAGTAAAGAATATGTTGACAAATGGAATCCTAGTGGGCAGAGATCTTTCTAGAAGACTTCTGAGAAACTGCATGGAGCATGCTTCAGGAATCATATTGTCTTCCCATCACACACACACACACACACACACACACACACACACACACACACACACATCTATTTCTAGGTAATGCCTGCTGCACTGATCTCTGTGATAAGGAGCAGTACAAAGGTCAGGAATCCAGATCATTCTCATAACTGTCACAGAAGAGCCTCTGCAATGAGCTAATTGGCATAAAGGAAACCTTGCTGGGAATGGAACAAGCTCCCTTCTCCCTGAATATCTTCCATGATGGTAGAAATAGTCCATGTAGTTTTATGATCTACAAACAGAGATCCATTCAGACTTTGTCTTTATGTGGCAAGAAAATTCAAGGTTAAAATCACAGAATTAGTAAGAACCACTTAAAGCCAACCTGAATGCAATAGTATGTAAAAATAAACTCGCAGAAGAAAACATGTAGCAATTAACTTAGTAAAAAGCCTCTTTAAAATGTTTGGCCTTAAGGAAAGTAGCTGGACCCGGCCTGCTGCTCATGCCACTGAGCTAAATCCCCAGCCCGACATGTTGATTTCATGCTGAGCTTCTGCCCTGAAATATGAACATGATCTAAGCTTCTGACCTTGGCCTTTTGCCTGCATCTGAGCTCCTCAAGGGTAATACAGGCTGATGAACACAGCCATTCCTAGCACAGTGTAGAGGTAATTTATCATCTTGGAAAAAACAGCTTGTCAGGTTCTTCAGTGAAGTTTTAACCTACATTGCTCTTATCTGAAACTCCTTCTGCTATTATCCCATTTTAATAACACCATCAAGAATGAAGCTGAGAAACCTGAAGGAGTGTTTTTGTTTGCTTGTTTTGCTTTGTCTTTGCAGGAAACTACATTAATCTATGTGAAGGCATTTATTTACCTTCCATGTAGATCTAGGCTTACAGCAATATCTCACTGCTGTGTTAGTGGGCCTACTAAACAAGATAAATATCAACTCTTAGGGTAAAACATATCTGACCCAAAAAGAAATCAAAATAAAAGAAAAATGTTACCAGGAAGACACAAAACTTTCCCCTTCCAGAATTAACCAGAAAATGATAACAAAGAAAATAACCAGATGTTAAGAAG
>PVJX010010953.1:0-55194 GCA_004027295.1 Dolichotis patagonum | reverse complement strand
TGAGGCTGCCTTTTAACCATATATATTTGTTTCCAAGAAATATGCTCACAATTTCCTGAAATAGCCTGCTAATGGAATTAATGTGTTTTGGGCACGTTGGCATGTAGGACTTTAGAAATGATTTTTGGCTAGGCAGATGTCTCAGTTACTTTCTTTCTTTTTTTTTTTTTCATTTTAAAGAGAATTAAAAAAAATAAAAATGATACAGAACTTCAAAATAAGATGATAGGAAATTTACAATGATTATTAGACTGCATATTGTTGTCTGCATATTGTTGCTCAGATTACCAGATGTAGGCATGCAAAACTGATCAAACACGATTAAAAAAAAAAACAATTAAAAGGCTGGGGATTTAGCTCAGCATCATAAACACCTGCCTTGCAAGCGTGCGGTTGTGAGTTCAATCCCTGGTACTGATAAAAAGGAAAAAAAAACAATTAAAAAATACATTCATTAAAAAAAAAAAGCTGAACAAAGAATATAAGCACTAACTCTTCCTCTCAGTGAACTAATAGAATGAGTAGTACAATTATCTTAGCTATCTTGTGTGTGTGTGTGTGTGTGTGTGTGTGTGTATACCCTTCCTTATTTTTTCCTTTCCTGCATTCCAGTCATTCTTTGCTTGGGAGAAGTTTCTTCCCCTTTCATATCTATTGTGCTTTTTAGATCTTATTTACTCTTAGTTTCTTACACTAGGGAGACAATATGATGTCTACACATGAAGTCTGATTTATTTCACTTATGATTATGGTCTCTAGCTGCGCTCATTATGAAAGCCTCAAGTTGATCTCTCTTTATAGCGGAGTAGTTCTCCATTCTTTTCCCATCAGTGTTCTCCCCTTGAGCCTGAGCACTAAATTTATGTTGAAGTCAGTCAAATTATCAACTCAGTTCTGTGTTTAGGTTTCTGCGGCCTCAGCCTGTGGTTAAAAGAGAGATGATTTTCTTTCAGGACACACTTAGAAACTTTTAAATTACTTATCTATGTCTGGAGCAGGGAATTTGAATCTTTGAACTCTTTTATTTTCCTTTATTAATTTGTCCTCATAGCCAAAAGACTTTAGACTTCCTATGGATGTTTTGAGCTCATCATTTTCTTTCAGTAGTTTGTCCAGCGACTCTGAGACCAACCAGCCAGCATCGTTATGTTTCCTACTGTGCTAAGGAAATTCAAAATTTTCACGTACAGTTGCTAAACTCCTGACATCTCACAAGTGGTGAATTAGAATAATCAAACAGATCTATATGGCACATTAGGTTAAACAGTTCATGCCCAGGGTTATCTGCGTACCTCACAGAATTAGAAGGAGAGGTCATGGTGTCTTTAGATCTCAGCCAGTTGCAGAGCCAACTCCAACCCCTAAAGCCATCAAAGACTGCCATCATTATAATTTTTTTTCTCTAGAGCCACTCCCAGTGCTAAAATCTCTCTTTGTTACTTTTCTCTCATTGCTGAGGCAAAATACCAACTCCCAAAAAATAAAGAAGGAAAAGTTTATTTAGCTCACAGTTTGTGAAGGTTTCAGTCCATAATCCGCTGGCTCCAAGGCAGAGTGACGTGGCAGAGGGGCAACAGTTCATGGTGGCCAAAGACAGCTAATGCAGCAAAAGCAAAACAGGAGGACAGGAACAAGCCTCTTTCCTCCCTTCTGCCTGCCCTGGGGCGAGTGTAGCACTCACGTCCCCTCCCTGTCCTCCTATTGCACAGGCTCAGGATGCTTATAAAGTGAGGACCTCGGCCCTCTACTGAGTCACTTAGTTAAACTTTTAAACTTCTCAAGTTGACACAAAGAACAATATCCTAGAGCAAAAAGGGCATGTCCTCTGCACCCCAGAATGTAGAACTGCCTAGTGACTTAAACTTCTAGACTTCTCAAGTTGATACAATGTATCAACCATTACAGATTTGTTTTGTTTTGTTTTATTTTGTTTTGAGACAGGGTCTTACTATGTTCAAGCTGGTTTTGAACTCACTATGTAGCTTAGGCTGGCCTTGAATTTACAGCAATCCTCCTGCCTCAGCCTCCTTAGTGCTAAGATTACAAGCATGCACCACCATGCCCAGCTGATTCCTTGATCTGATGCTTAACTTTTCATCAACTAGACATGGAAAAATGAGGGAGTTTTGTTGTCTTGACTTATGTTGCCACGGTTAAGTAGCACACACCTAACACATAATGAAAACTCAATAAACATGTGTTGAATAAATGTTCCTTCTTAAAATCAAACTGTATTACCTTTCCATTAAGTAACAAATATCTAAGAGATATCAATTTATAAAGACAAAGGTTTTCCAAGAAGTCAGTATGTAATTTGTCAAGTAATAATTTCTTAGGATTTTTTGTTGTTGTTCTTTTCCTTTTTTCCTTGGAATTCCGTATTGTTGCTACCCTTTATTCTGTTTTGTTTTGTTTTGTTTTTTGTCTTTAAATTAAAAAAAAAGACAAAGGTTAATTTTTTTTGTACCAGTTTTAAAGGTTACAGTCTGTGATCCTGTCCTGTGATTCCCTGTCCTTTTTGCCCCTCGGTGGGTATTACTCACCTTATTTCCAAAACATGAGAAAAAAAAGGAGAGAATGAGACCAGCGTCCCACAGTCCCCTTTGAGGGCACCCCACACTCACATGACCTCAAGACTTCCCACTGGGCCCATCTCCTAAAGCTTCCACGCCTTTCCATAGCACCTCGCTGGGGAATAAGTCTTTACCATGTGGGGCTTCAGGAAATGTCCCAGACCCAAGCTGGTCCAGAAGTCCCCAGGTTTGTGTGTCTTCTGTGACTGGTTCTGAGTCAGTCCCATCATTTCTGTCAGACACATCAGTAACCGGGAATGTAGTCTTGAGCCCTTGTGAATCCCAATTTGGAATTTCTATATTTGTCCACCTAAAAATAAATAAAAATATTACATGCTTGTAAATATGCTGTGCTTGGGGGGAAAAAAGAGGCTCTACATCAGTGTTCCCAATTTACTAGTCTGACTTCTATGTTTTAAAATAGAGTGAAATGTATCCTTACGCCCCCAAAATTAGCATGCTGGTAGTATTTGTGTTTTTCTTTTTTTCTATGAACTAATAGTAATGTTGTTTTTATGGGTGAAGAAAAAAAATCATGATTTTTATAGATTTCCACAACTCAGTCTGAGTCCTCCTTTCATAATCTCTCCGACTAAGATTGTGCTCTAGAAAATGAAGGGATGACCTTCTCTAGATATTTTGTTAGCTAAAGTGCCCACCTTATCTGGGATTATTAGAACAAATCATACACATTCATTTACTTTCAGAACAAGAGACAAAGTATGCTGCTGGTAATTATCACTGTGTAGTAAGAATTCTTGTTGAGAAGCCAGGCACTGTGGTGCACACCTATAATCCTGGCTTCCCAGGAGGCGGAAGCTGGAGAGTCGTGAGTTCAAGCCCAGCCTGGGCAACGTAGGAAGACTGCATCTCAGAACAGGGAATGAAAGAAAAAAAAGAATCCGTGTTGAATTTTCAAACAGAATGCCCGTGCCTGGGCCTCTTCCTGCAGAATTCAGATTCACTGTGTTTAGACATTCATCCTCAAGGGTGAGTTAGTGTGACACATTTGTTTTGCTGATGAGACGCTCCCAGCCCAGTCGGTGAGAGGACTCCCGCTATGTCCCAGTGACTAGGAAGCAGAGTCAACAGAATTGACCAGGCCTCCAGACTCGGCTGGGGCCTTCATGCTGGCTACGTATGTTTTCATGTTTTTAGAAGGTCACAAAGAATATAAGACAGAAAGTATATGTGGGCTGCAAAGAAAGCCTAACACTTACTATTAGAAGCTCTTACAGAAAAGGTTTGACAACTCGTGACACTCTGTCGCACATAAGTGATAAAATTCCACAGCTTCCCTTGGCCTGATGCGCTCAGAGCCCTTGATGAGGAGCATGAAGGTGAAGCTGGAGACTGTAGTGGGTTTATTCTGTGTTGAATTAGCCAAGCTGGAGTGCATCACCCAAAAGTCCCTTCCTTGTGGAGCTCTGGGTTAGTGCAGGCCAGCAGAAGCATTTTGGGGTGATTTGGGGTGTGTGAGTACAGTGACAATATTCCTTCTGTGCTCAGAAAGGCGATGTAGATGTTAGGCCACTGTCTGATAACTCGCCTTTATGGCCTGGGTGGCTGCTGCCCTGAGCTCCCACCGGTCTCCTCCCTCGCCTGCCTGGCTCCTCCAGACCTGGCTAGTAGCTCCTCTGACTCTAGACCAGGAGCCCCACAGGTGTGCAGCTCCGTGAGGAAGGACAGCAGCTACTCTTGTGGGGGAGCAAAAGCAGCCAAGCTGGAGGCAAGAGGAAGATGGTTCCATCCTTTTTCTAGAGTGCCAGCTCATCTGTGCTCATTTCAATTGCTTCTGCTCTCCTCCACTTTCCCACACACCTTTTTGTGAGATGGGCTTTCACTATGTAGTCTGGGTATCCCTGAACTTGCTATGTAGCCCAGGCAGGGTTTAAACTCTTAATACTCCTGCCTCAGCTTCCCAGAGTACTAGGATTATAGGCATGTGGCACTGCACCTAGCTACCTACTTTACTTCTACATTTCTGGACGCCTTGCTTAATTAACTGAACTCTGTGCCATTGTCATTGTGTCATATCTTCACTTTCCAAGTAGCCTTTAACAGTGGGGAAGGGAGGACAGCCACTGTGTCCCCAGTCACCTGTCTGGCTTCTCCACACACCCTCTCTCCAGCCTTCTCAGATCATCTGACCCAGGGAGACCCCCTAGGAGCTCTCAGCGGGAAGACCCGGGGGTTCCTGCTCTGGGGGATGGGTTGCTCTCTCTCTCTCTTCCTCCTCCTCCTTCTCCCTTATTGTTGCCAACTGCAGAAAAACAGGAAAAGGTCATCACTTTTGAGTTCCTTTGATTTGCTTTCAATTTCTTTGCTTCCCACTGAGGTCATCTCTAAAGACCACTTCTGTCTACAAGGGGGGCAGTAGCTTATTTTCTCATCACAGTTCTTGAAGAAGACTTCAGAGTTTAGAGCAAACAGCAAGATGAATGTTTGCTTTGGTGACCCTTCATCATTTTAACCTTAGTAACGCCCACAGAAGAGAAGTTTACTCCCAAGTTGCAAACAATTGTGCAAAGAGAAAATGTGATAAGCAAAGAAAACAGATTTTAAAACACATTGCTGATGTTATGAAGTCAGCAGTTGGCTGGCCTTTGGGCTAATGTTGATGCTCAAATCATAGGTATGTTCCAGGTTTAGAACTCAGATCTGCTGTACAAAAGGCACTTAATGGAATCTGAGGTTTTAGGTAGCAAGGAAAAATAAAACATTTATTTCCAGGAAGTTCATTTTATTGTGATGGTTTCTTAAGGGCGCCATGAAAGTTTAATTATGGTGGGCCTTGAAAATATTACAGATATTTATATCTTCCCACCACATTCTCCAACCTTCCATTTATCCAAAAAATAGTTGTTCTCATACTCATTATATTTTTGAGGCCTCATTTTGGCTTAATTTTTAAAGTTTGGTGTCAAAGTGAAGAATATTTTAAACTAGAAAAGAAATGTATACTCTGTTCAATAAGGCATAAAGAACGGAAACATGAGTTATCCTACCACTCAGTAATAATTTGGGGAGACTTTTCTTCAACACACATACACGCAGCCCATGTACACATCTACAACAATGGCATGGTTGGACTACACATGTCTAAGAGCAGGAACTTGATTAGTACTCATTCCACCACTTTCTGAAATGTGTGACATTGTGCGCTCTCTCTCTCTCTCTCTCTCTCTCTCTCTCTCTCTCTCTCTCTCTGTCTCTCTCTCTGCATCTCTCTCTTTCCTGGTACTGAGAATTGAACTCCAAGATCACTCTGCCGCTGAGCTACATCCTACCCCTTTTGACACAGGGTCTTGCTAAGTTGCCCAAGTTGGCCTTAAACTTACAATCCTTCTGCCTCAGCCTCTTGAGTAGCTGGGATGACAGACATGTGCCACCACACCTGGAATTAACTACCGAATCCTACTGAGTTAGGGTTTCCCTAACTGTAAAATGAAGCAAAGAAGAACAGTATTTAACTTATAAGGCAGTGAGAAGTAGAATGAGGCTATGCATGTGAAGGCTGTCAGGGTCTGACACACCGTGAGCAATCAACAATTGTAAGCCATTATTAATTTGTGACTTTCTCTTGTCGCTTTATTGTTTAAAAAGCACACCTTACTAAATTTTGTGGTAGCTTTGGGAAACTACCAGTTCTCTCCTATTTCATCCTTGTCTTAGTGAGGATTTGCATATATTTGAACTCTTCTGCACAAGTTAGATTCTTGAGCCTACAATTATTGTCATTGTTCAAATAACGATTATGTTCATTTACAGTTAAATGCCAGCACTTCGGCACATGCCAGCACATTAGTGCACACCGCACTTCTGCAAGGTAATTGTCACTGTGCTCAGTTATAAATGAGAGAATCCAGGCTGAGAGAGGACAGCTGAGACTCCAACCCTGGCCTCCTGGCTCCAAGGTCTTCCCTCTTTTTGGTAGGCTGCTTCCTCTGATAAAGCCCATCCAGTCCGTAGCACATCCTTTTGACTCACTAGGATAAGCCTGCAGACACCATCCTGGTCAGGTCCCAGCTGGTTCCTAACAGAGCAAACAACTATCTACTGGGCAAGAAAAGCACACTGGACCTGAAGTCAAGAACCCTGGGTTCTGAAGTTCCTAGTCCCTGTCACAATGTCTTCATCTCTTGTAGAGTGGCTACAAGTCTATCTTTCCTTCTTTGTGGGGTGAAACAGTAGCCACAGAGCAGTGATAATCATATGACAAAAGTTTAAAAATATATAGAAGCCTTTAATTTCAACTGCTCATACTTTTATGACTACTTACTAATGCTTTTATTACTAATGGCAATGATATAACTTACCTTTTTACCACCATGGCTATTTATAATAATGTTCTGCATAATTCTGGGGATTCCAAGTGTCTCCCCACCCTGGGTTCATTATCGCTTTCTGTGGATCTCACTAATGTCTTTCCTTCCTGCCTAACTGCTCACACAGGTCTCCATCAGAGCTTGCTTGCTACCCTGGCTCCCTCTCCAAGTACTCTCAGTACTCTCACCTGCAGTCCTATTACTCCACATTTCAAATGGAAAGGAATCAGAGGGCTACAGTCCTTCTTTATAACCTTCCCCTTAGACATGCATCTGTGAGTTAAACTCCACCTCCCCTGCCTGTTGTTAGGTGGATTTTGTCCAGTGCTATTAGGATACAACATGGCTTTGAAGGGTAAGATTCCGCCAGAACTCTTTAAGGAGACCGGATTTTCTTTTTCACTTATGTAAAAGTTATTGAAGCCTTTACGTAGTCCTTTGCTTCTCCCAACCAGGAGTTTTTCTAGATGAGGGAGAGAAATGGTAGAGTAGATCAGAACAGAGACCACAGTGTTGAGTTGCTTCTTTGGAGGGGTTTCTTGGAGTTGGAGACAGTGGAGTAATTAGGAATAGGAATCTGATCCTTGAGGTGATTTGGAAGAACTGGAGAGTTTCATACTACCTGTTCTGTGTTTCCTTAGTGTGATTCATTGACTCATAAAGAGGAGACATTTTGATATATCATCATAAGTGAGCGAATCAAGGTGAAGCACTCCATTGAGTGGTAATTGCTTGGGAAAGGAAGAAGGGTCAAAGTGATTGAACTTAATGGTGTGAAAAGAGTGATCGTGGAAGTGAATTATACACTCAGTAAGAAAGGTTAGGCAAAGGTGAAGGACTTCACATCAGCTGTGCTATAAGAAAATGATTAAAAACTCCTCATTGTAAGATGTCCATCAGTAAAAAACAGAGACAGCAAAGAATATTTTAAAGGTTCCTAATTTTAACAGGGTAATGGGTTCTGTTTTCTATACATTTACCTGTTAGTGATTATAGAAATGATTTTTGTAAAGTCCAAGAAGCACAAATTAAGATTGTCAGATGCAACAAATAAAACAAAGTCCACAACACATTGGGGACTTACTTAGAGTTAAAAACTTACTTATTTTTCATCTGTAATTTTAATTTACCTGGTTCTCCTATAGGCAACAGTAGGGTAAGCCTGTGTAAGAAGGATATCAGCCAAGAATAGATGGAAGTTAGTAGGGAAAGGAACAGCTTCCAGGACACTCTGCAGGTTTAAATCTTGTTCAGAGTTAATGGCAGGCCCCTCTCAGTAGCACAGTGCTCACTATTATAAAGCCATCTGGCAGGGCTGGTGTGGGCCAGGCCTTGAGGTGGGCAATGGCTGCAGTGAATTTTCTACCTCTAGATTCACGTTGCCCTGTACCAAGTTCTCAAGAGAATGTCAAGGGCAAAGACCTCAGTGGGGTAGAACCAGGTTCTTTGGTCCAGGGAGTAGCAAAAGAGAAAGATGAGGCAAGACTTTGAGTGTATGGTAGAGGCAAAGGAGGTGGAAACCAGGACATGTATGTGTAGTGCCCTGTGTTACATCTTTGAAAAGGAAACATCACATCATATACATTAGTCACCATTTATGAGTAGTTCCTGCAGATGGGGCACTGATTTATTGTATGCTTAATAAATAAGGAAATGGACTTAGTATATTTGATGGGAGTGGGTAACTGCTCCATATCTGTAAAGACACCGCTAGAAAACTTTCACAGTAGTGGGAGAGGAACCTGTAAAGGTCAGGGCCTGTATGAAATCTTGACAAGATGGGATAGATGAATGAGCTAGGTCACACAGGCAGAAAAGCAGGGTAGGACATTTAGGGGGCTATAAAGACTAGAATCAAGTATTGATACGGAAGTAGAGTCACTTTAGATTATGGAGCAACTAAATATAAAAGGAGCACAATAGTTGGTGAAAAGATACTGTTTTCAGGCATAGAGGCTGCAGAGGAGGAGAGGCTGGATGAGGAAAAGGTCCTGGTGACAAGGAACTAGCAAGAGGAAATCATTTTGGTATGTAAGGAATTCTGTCATTCTGTGTGCACCAAAAAGCCCTTTACTGAGGTTGTAGAGATGTGTACAGTAGTGCTTCGATCCATGGCCTTATGTTCTGAGTCAACCATGGTCTGAACATATTAAATAGAAAATTCCAGAAGTAAACAGTATGAAAATTTTAAATTGCATGCCATTCTGAGTAGCATTGTTGCCGATCAGTGGAGGATTCCTTTGTTCAATTCAGATGGAAATCACATATTGGCAAAGCGCAGCTCTGCCAGCAGTCCTTGTGGCACCAGATGACACTGAATAGTGCTAGATGCCAATGGTTGACCCAGCCAGCTGCTGGTCAGTGCTGCTGCCAGCCACCACAATCTAACGTCAACTTGTACCAGATACTGTAGGATGGTCTCTGCTACTGAGCTTCATTGGCTGATGATTTCTGGAGCGCATCAGGGCAAACCACCCTATTAGTTATTGCTCTTTCTTTTAAGAGGACCACTCTGAGTAGATTCTTAGGCCCTTCGGGGTCCATACTACCCGAGAAATAATTCATGGGCACATTTACTGGACCACCAAAGACCTGTGCTACAGAACAGGGTGGGGGGCCGTATGCCCCCTGGAGCCCTGGACTACCCCAAGAAGTGACTGGGGAATGCTGCTTATATAGCAGCTGCCAGCCTGCAATTGGTCCAAGTGCAGGCCTGTGATTGGTTCAAATTCAGGCTTGTTGATTGGTCAAACTACAGGTCTGTGATTGGTACAAGCAGGTACAGGGCTCCAGGATAGCTGCAACTATGAAGGTGGCAATTCAATGAGAGACACGGTATCCAAGCTGTTTGACAGCTATCTCTTCTCAGAGAAAAATGGTGGGACTGAAACTAAGGCATCTTTGGGAAGGCTATTTTCATTATAACTGTATATTCTAGCTGCCCATGAGTCACTAAGTGGCCAGATCACCTGTTTCAGTGTCATAGTGCTTATGCTCAAGTTGATTATCTCACTTACTAATGGCCACAAAGTACAAGAATAGTGATGAGGAGTTTGGGGTTGTTACTAATCAGCCAAATCCTTCCCTCCCTGATCTTGGCCACACCAGTGTGACCCACCCCTTCTTGAAAAAAGTGGCAGCCGTGTCTGAAGTGGTAAGAGCAGGGGAGAGGCACCATGGCTGACAGCTGAGCTGTACTTTTATCAGAGTGGATTGCAAAATAACTGCAGAGGACACAAAACAAGTCATCTCAGTTCACTGGGAGGTGAGCAAGAAGGAGCAAAAGGTAGCAAAGAGGAGGGGCACAGTAGCTGCTGGCTCAGCCATTCCCCCTCCACTGGACCCAGAAAAAGGCAAGAGTCAGGCGCTTCTTGTCTGTCTCAGCATGATGAAATCTCACACTGCGTTGCTCCATCCCTCCTGGTACACAAATTACCCATTTACACAGTTTATCTACACTGTATATTCTACCTGCCCACCAGTCACTGTGGCCAGATCACCTGTTTCAGTGTCATAGTGCTTATGCTCAAGTTGATTATTTCACTTACTAATGGCCGCAAAGTACAAGAATAGTGATGATGGCACTTCAGAAATGACAAAAAGTATGTATGAAGTTCTTCTTTTTTAAGTGAAAAGGTGAAGGTGCTTGGATTAAAGAAAGAGAATGCTGTGGTTACTAAACTCTACTATAAGAATAAATCTTCTATCTTTAAAATTTTGAAGAAGGAAAAAGAAATTTGTGCTAGTTTTGCTGTCATATCTCAAACTGTAAAAGTTATGGCCACAGTATATAAGTACTTTGTAAAAGAAGAAGAGCCATTAAATTTCTGCATGTATAGGAAAGAGTCTATATAGTGCAGAGTAATGCTTGAGTTGTATCCCTGCCACAAGGGAAGCTTAGACCAGGGGCCATCTTTCCTTACTTAGATTCATATGACAGCTTCCTCATCCCTCTCTCTGTCTCTGCCTGGGTGGCTCCTGATATAGTATCCTCTTTAAAGCCAGGATGATATTTCTAATCTGAGAAACTGTCCACTTCATTTTTCTGCTACAAGCCATTTAGGACAAAGCATAAGATACTGCTTGGCTAGCTCTAATTCATAACCATCTTTTGGTTTATAGCTAGATGTCCCACCAAAGCCTCATGCATTCCATAGATGGGGCTTTTGGAAGCTGACTGGATCTTGGGTATGTGATACTCATCGCTGGATTAGTCCACTGATGGGTTTATAGGTGGATGTGATGTTGGAGGTGAAATCAGGTGGGAACAGGTGGGTCACTGTGGGCATTGCCTGGATATATATTTCCCTTCTCCTCTCTTGATCCCATGCTGCTTCCTGCCTGCCATACCATGAATTGTTGCTCCTCTGCCATGCTCCTTTGCTGTGCAGCCTTGCCTTAGAGCCAACCACCTATGGACTGAGACCTCTACAAACCATGAACCAAAAATAAACCTTCCCTCCTTTAACTTGTGGGTGTCAGATATTTTGTCCCAGCAATGAGAAAATAACTAAGGCAGCCCTGCTCAGTTTTTTTAACTCTCCAGGCACTGGCCCTAGGCCAACCAAACTTGCAAGCAGCAGAGACTTCTGTAGTGTGCAGAACATGACATCCTCTGTCTCAGCCATGCACCATGCCATTTCTACTTCATAAAATCTTCTCTCCAGGGATCAGCTTACACTTACTTCTCCTAGAAGCCTCTCCTAACCTTTCCAGCCTACTTAGGTGCCCCTACTGGACTTCTACTGGAACTCTGGATTTAACAATTATCCCATAGCCATTGTGGCTGCCCTACTTCATTAGTGCCACCTCAGTCTCTTAGGGTCATACTACCATCAGTACCAAGCATTGTGCCTGACTCAATAAACCATACTCTAAAATAAATTCTTGTGCTCAATTAGGCTTTTTCAGGGAACAGGAAGAGACTTGCCCAGAGTATTTTAGGCTAGTGATGGCGAAACTTTTAGAGGTTTCAGTGATACAAACAGTTCCCTGCAACATGCTTACCATAGGATCACCACCAGCCTTAGGCAACTGCAGTTTATCAAGAGGATCTCAGCGGACTCAAAGAGCTCCAGGGAGAGGTGATTTATCAACAAAGCCTTTGCAGTACCGGGGATTTTTGAGCAAAGCACGGAAAGATGAATGGGTGCTTGTCAAGAGACCAAGCCAGGGAAGGGGGCTTTGTAGATCTGACTTAGCCAATTGGCTCAATACAGTTGTCAGGTCCTTTTTCTCAGCCTCGGCAGCCCAACTGTCAGGAAAAGTTAAGGACTGGATGTCTCCTGGCCCACAACTTTACCCCCAGGGGGTGAGTTACCATGAAAGCGAGGCCTTGCCATTGCTTGCCCTATATACAGTGGATGTTAGCAAGCAGGCACAGAACTAATGTCGCGACCTGATTTTAAAAACGTGGCGATGTCTCCAATTAGCCTCTTCCAGAGGGTTCTCTCTGAACCAATCGCGTCACTATTCTGAAGGAAAGATGGCCTGACTTTATCATCAGGCCTAGTGAACGAATGCTGCATTGACTCCTCTCCAGTGGCAAAACCAACACTCGGAAGCGGCAGGAGGCTGCTCGCACCAATTCATACAGTGCAAGAGGCAATGGCAGAGGTGCCTGAACAAACCTTTCTCAGCAACTTATCTTTAAAATACTTCATTAGATAAATGAAAAAAATATGTCAATCTTGTATTTTGGTAACTACCAAACCTTCTGCTGGAGATTTTGGAGCTTTTTGTTTACTTGGATTTGGTTTCAGTTTTTAAATCAGAGTCTTCCTAAGTAGTTCAGGCTGGCCTTGAGCTCACTATGTAGCCCAGCCTCATCCCAGACTTGCAGCAACCCTCCTGCCTCACTGTCCTGAACGGTAAGACTACAGGCATATGGCACCATGTCTGGCTTGCTGTAGATTTTGATAATGATATATTTCGAGTGTTTGCTTCAGGTTCAGAGTGTAAATCTATGATAAATGTCCTTCAGACATTACCTCACAGCCTAGGTAGGGTTGACATTGCACAGTTGGCATTGACATATTTTATAATAAATTCAAACAACATGAAGCATGAGTAGGTGAGGCAGAAGGAGACTATGGCTGTGCAGTATGGATACCTGTCAGTCACAGCCAGTGCATGGCTTCAGGGCCCTGCCTAGGATGGGCCAGATCTGATGGCAGAGTATAAAAAGATGGCAGCCACTGGACCCATGGCCACTGTCTTGTTTTCCTTGTAGTGGCTCTCTCTGTGTTCAGGGTATATTTTCTTTTCCTGTATTCTTTTTCTCCAGAGAACTTCTTTTTCTCTAGATGCTTCTCTTTATTCTCTCTTCTTTCCTGTGCAAAAACCTTTCCTTAAACCTTTAATAAAGTAAAACCTCTAGGTCCTTCAGTTGTCCTGTCCAGCTTTTTGTTCAGGACAGCAAGAGCCTGAAAAGGAGTCCTGGGTCCTGCAGTAACACAGGGACAATCAGGCAAGGTGAGAGCTATCTAACAAGGTTCACAAGTGAATTCACAGGTTACCTTTTTTTAGTTGGTATGAGGTAAGCCCATGGAAGTAGGTCTCTGAGAATTTAAATGTCAGAAGTTCTTCTACATTAAGGTTCATATGAGTGACTTAATATCTTTCTTCAACTGTACCACTGAAATAATAGTATCTACCACACGGGGTTGGAGGGGAACATTAAAAGAGATTACACAGAAAAGCTTAACATGATTGCCTGGTAGCAGCTGTCCAATAAACATTAATCATGCCAAGTATGGTGACACACACTGTAACCCCAGAGGCTCAGGAGCCTGAGGAAGGAGGATCACAAGTTTGAAGCTGGCCTAGAAACTTAGTAAGACCTTATCTCAAAATTTTAAACAAAATGGTATATGTAGGGGAGGGAGTAGCTCAGCATGAATGAAGGCCCTGGGTTCAATCCCCAGTACTGAAAGAGGAAGAGGAAGAGGAAGAGGAAGAAGAAGAAGAAGAAGAAGAAGAAGAAGAAGAAGAAACAACCATGGCTCTTTTTATTGTCATTGTCACTGTTCACCATTAATACTAGAGTAGTGAGAGTTGTTTTCCCAGGGCCTAACTCTATACCTGGCTCATAATAGGCATGCCATAAGTAATTTCAGGAATGAAGTCATTTGGAAATCTATTTATACTCATTCCTTCATCAAGTATGCCTTGAGCACCTGTATGTGCTAGGACAGTGCTAGGCCCTGGCAATCAAAGGGTAAAAGAACACATGACCTCCCCCATGCAGAAAAGCAGATGGGTGAATGGGCAAGAAGGTTGCTGTTGGAGGAGCCAGGAAGGCCCTGAACAGATTCTAGGAGAGGTCAGGTGGGATCCCTGCAGGAGGTGGCATTTGAGTCCCGAGTGGTGAGTAGGAATTGGGCCCATGAGGGTAGCTGGGGCAGGAAGGACAGCTCCCGCCTCGGTATGTTCGGAGGCCCCAGGAAAATGAGAATATATGTTGTTCTGCACAGCTCTGAGCAGCCATCTAACATCCCAGAGGAATTTAAAGACGACTGGAGGCTGCAGTATAGTTTTAAATTTTCTCATAGATAATTATGCTAACACTACCCATATTTTCTGATTATATAAAATAGAAATAGGTAGGGCCAGGGATTTAGCTCAGTGGCTTAAGTGCCTGCCTGGCAAGCGCGAGGTCGTGAGTTCGATCCCTGGTACCAAAAAAAAAAAAAAAAAAAAAAAAAATAGAAATAGGCAACAGTGTCAGGCTGGGAGAAAGGGGATGGAAAGAACTCTCTGCTTCTGGTTTGTGTTAACATGATTTGTGCTCTATACAGGAATGGAAGCTTTTATTCTTAAGTTTCCCATTCTTATAACCAATTTTACCAAATCTGTTGATGTCCACACGTCATGGCTGCCTGTCCTCTTTGCATCTGCCATGCTTTTCAATCGGCAGTCTCTGTGAGAATTATTGGATGTGCTGACTGCGAAGAGTAGCTGGTAGATAAGAGGTAAGAGACTGAGGGAATCTGCCCATCATCTTCTGGCTCTTTTACTGTATCAATCCTTCAAAGTGTGGTGAACATGAGCTGAGGAAGCATTCACAGCAAAATAGCAAAGTCACTACAAAAGTTACCATTTGGAAGGAGCTGACCTTGGTGCAAATTTTGCTAGGATCACTGCTGATATCCCTTTTGTTGGTCACAAGCTCCCAGTGTCAGATTGTGTTCAGTTCCATTCAGGTCCTGGGTATTTGGAAGTTCAGGTTATAGGTTAATTAATTCTCACCTAAACCCCTGCCAGGTCAGGACCATACCTGAACTCAGGCATGACCAGCAAAATATATTTTGATTCGTACACAGTATCTTAGGACTCATGCTGCTCATGCACAGGTTTACTCAGCAAGGATTTGCTGAGTTCCTAGGAGGAACATGGTACTGTTAGAAACAGGAAAAAAGACACGTTGACTGGGACAGTGAGTGTGTGCTGAGGAGTGGCAGGAGGTAAGTTCTGCATGGGGAGCATCGTGTAGCAGTTTAAGAGAATCACTGATTCCGAATGGATTTTGTTTGAGTTCCAGCTCCTTTACTTATTAGTTGTATGGCTGTGAGCTAATTAGAAAATCTTGTGGCTTGTTTCATTGCCTGAAAAAAAGTGATGTTGCACAGGTACCAAAGGTCTCCTCCCTGCCTTCATAGCAAGACCACAAGTTGGTATTCTGGGGTGGAAAGCCAGTCTCTGTTCCATGAGCCATTCCCAGGGTACTAGTGCCAAAGGGGTCAGCCCCTCTTTGTGACTGTTGGACTTGCAGCATTGACAATATCTTCCCAACAGGGACTCAAAGGGGGAAAGAAGCAGGGTGAATATCCGTGAGACCTCTATTCGCTCATCCATCCACTCAATCAACAGTTACAAAGACTCTTAATTCAGGGCATCATGTTTCTATTAACTACATCTGGAATGCCAATAAGTCATCAATTTGCTCATGTGTCAGCTGAAAGCTTATTGGGTAGAAATGTCATTGTTTAGTTTCAGAGCAATTCAAACTTACTTATGTGGATTGTGACAAAATCCTGAGGTTTCTTCTTGTACTTATTTATGTGGAGCGTATCAGAATCCTGAGGTTTCTTCTCATGCTTTGCTTGGTGTCACTGCCGGGCTTTGTATTTATGGAGATCTGATGGCGTGATGTGGTTGGGGACCTTCTCCTGGGAATTTCCGCTTTCTTCCTCTCTCCAGCTTTTTATAGCTACATAAGGTTTAGATCTGTTAGCAAACACTTGTACAATTATGCCCCTCTCTGTTTATAGACTCAGGATAAATTGTCTTAATGGGAAAATATCTGTCCTTTGGAGTAATTTGGATCAAAGCTTTTTATTTTCTGTGTGGTTCATTTGCCTTTCTCAAAATCGTTTTGATGTCTGTTTTACTTATGAATCGTCTGTAGTTGATAAACAACAGCTTTCAATAAACCTCATTAAGAATCTTGTCTTTATCTAAAAGTAGTTGACACTGGGAAAATATGTGACCCATCCATATGCTTTCTCATGGACATTGTTAGATTTTGGGACTCTTAAGGGACATCTGATAAGAGGCTCCAAGAAATAGCTGACCAGAGTGTCTTGACCACCAGGATGCAAGAGAATTTCAATCTAGCTCAGTTTGTATTAGGCCATCACAGGCATAATGCATTTTTATTCATTCATTCAACAGTCACAGGAGAACTGTGATATAAAGGTGAAATTATAAATGAGTGACTTGTTTTCTAGTTAAATAAAATAGAAGTGAGCCTGACATGGATTCTTCAGCTTTGTAGCAGAATACCAGGCACCCTCCCAAAGAGAAAGGAAACTTCATCCTTCTTTTCCTGTGTTATACTGGGTAAAGAAAATTTCATTCCACAAGTGATTCAACCTGTGGAAGGCTTGGTATTTAGTCAGTTTGGGCCAACAAACATAAACTTGTTTCCCTCACACACACAATATTTCCTTCTTATGAATTGCTAAAAGCACTTAATGACAGGAGGCAGTCTCGGATGATTAAGCACACCCCTTGAATCAGACTAAATGGGTTTGAATTGGGACTCTCAACATTGAGTAGCTATTACTTAAGCTCTTTGTGACTCAGTTTCTTTGTGTTACAATAAAGCTAATAATTATTCCCACTTCATAGCACTACTGCAGAAAATAAACAATGTAGCCAGTCTACATAAAATAGATTAGGCACAGTGCCCAACATAATTACAGTGAGAGCCTAATAATTCATAGCTATTATTATTATTAACTAATATTTGTATACCATAGCAAAAAGCAATGCTTCCTGTACATTGAAACAATATATGCATGAAAGTGTATCTCTGGAATATATTTACCATCGGTTTCGGTCTCTCAGGTTGAACATACTCTTAGAGGTACCTATTCCAGTAAAGACAGAGGAACAGTTCTGGGGAATCATTACATTCTCAGAGCACCTTTTTCATGAGTTAGGGAGCATAAAAGGCTCAGGATCTCTGCTCTGCCATTTGCTGGAATAACCGAAGGACACTGTAGTTGTTGAAAGGGAAGGACAAAGTTCTCACATAACTTTAGCCAAAAAGTGCAAGACTCACATTAGATGGCATTCAAGAAATAAGGTTGCACAGAGACATAAAATGAGATTTCTAATATCAAGTCAGTTACCATTAGGATGAAGAAGTCTTCCATAGCTCAGACCCACATTTGAACGTTGCATTTTGAGTCTCCTCTGTCCTCGGGACAGATGAAGAACAGCTGGGCAGTATCTTTATAATAACCCTTCAAATGCAAGACAGTTAAGTTTGCCTTCATGCGCTTTTTCACTCCAGACTAAACAACTCCAAGTCCTTCAGTCTCCCCCCCACCGTAGGTTCTATTTTCTGTCTTTTTAATCATTTAGGTTCTCCTTTGGAACCCTTCCAATGTCTTCACATCTTTCTTGAGGGGGTACCTCAACGTGGACGTACCCCCTCAGTAAGCATCTGTCTGCTAACACATTCTTTATATTGGCGTAGGAAACAGCAGAGGCGCTTCCATTTCATGTCAACCCCCCCCCCCGCAGCGTGAACACCCCAGTATTGTTTTGCCTGTTTCTTATCCAAAAAGCATGCAGACGCCTATAAAATGCATAGTGTGCTGTGCTCTTCACCTCTTTGTCAGTTTTTCTTGAATCTAGGCATTAAGCCGCATTTGCGCCTGTCCTGCTGATTATCACCCCCAGGGATGCCTCTTTGTAATCAGCCATCATGCTGAACTCTAAACTGTCTTTAACAAACCATTTCCTTAATGTATCGAAGCTACTTTGGATTCTCAACATATCAGCAGTTCCCACTCAAACTCATGTTATTTGAAGACTTGAGGTGTGCACGAGTCTTATTTAAACCAGACCCAGGATAAAATCGTACAACACATTTTAAGCACCCCTTTGTTTACTGAGCCACTGATCTCTTTTCCAGTCGGCCTTCACTGCGAGTAGGGAAAAGACAGACCAGATCCTATCTTTCTGGCCTGCTGATGAGAATGGCATATGCATTCAAGAGCTTTCCTGAAATTAAGATATTATGCAGATGCGGTCAAATTTTTAATTCCGAGCACATACACACCCTAAACTGATCTGAAGCCATGAAGATTGTGGAGGGGAGGAGCAGAATATTTATTGCATTATACTTTAAACTGTAGATCTGCTTTAAACAGCACTGATTTACTCATCATAAATTACATACTGAATTGAAGGAATGGGGAAAGTTAGAAGCTTTAAAGCATTAGGAAACCACCAGTGGAAAAAGCACTCAGGAAGAACAGAAACACTTTTGAAATTATTATTAGAAAATTACTCAATTTGAACTCAGCCCCCATAAAATTTATCAGATACGGAGATGCCACATTAAAAGAATACTCATGAATCCACTAGGACTTCCACTTCATTAGCAGAAGAGCTAGATAAGGGAAAGGGGGTAAGAGCTAATATTCATTATAATATCTGTAAGGCACATACTTTCTGCTAGAGTTCTGATACACTTGGCTTTTTCTGAAATCAACCTAAGTTGCCTTGACCCAGGAATTGTGGCCTTTTGAGAACTGGCTTGCAAAGCGTTTCTCCCTGGGCACATATAATTCCCTCAAACTGCATGAAGTGATATTAGAGTAACTCACATATGCTTGACATGAACTTTATCCTAGGGTTTTTCTGTGTTGTTGTTTTGTCATAACCCGGCATTCCGGCCTATTTCCAGTTTGCTTGAAGGCTGGCCTAAATGAAGCAACCGAGGATAATTCCATGACTGGTAATTGTGATCATTAGTTACCAGGTGCTCATGGGTTGCTTCTTGAGAGTGGGCAGTTTTCCAGCCTGGGCTTGACATGGGTTTGCCTCTCCTAGGCTCTAATTATCCATTCTAGTGGCAGTCACGGCACTGGGGATTGAAGCCTTCTTTGGCCTCCTCCATTGTAATTAATTGCTTTGAATTCCATCAGATCTGCCCTTTGCGAAGCCCATTTACTTTTAGGGCCTGCTGGATGACTAGGACAAGAATGATTGCTTGGAGACAGCAGGGTGGAATAGGGCATAGGGCGGGGATAAGATTCTAGCGCAAACCAAAGGAGGGGAGACCCGTGTGCCTGTCTGTGCAGGTCCCGGGAGGCACGCACAAGGCTGGAGTAAGGTTTCTTCTGAGATTTGTGCCATTTAACCTCAGGAACGCTCCCTATCTCTCGGCCAGCTCTCCCTGGGACCCCCCCAACCTGGAGACCTTCCAAAGCCAGGTGAAAATGAGTTCTGAGCAGAAGTTCTTCATGGTTTGAGGTTTGGCAGAGCTAGGCTTTTACTTTTCAACAAGTGTTAGGAGTGGGAAAATGCAATAAAATACAGTCGAAGCTTTAAAAAACAATGAAACCTTGTGGGGTGGCTCCTGTCTCTCTGCCACCCGCCCCTTCTCCTTCTTTAAAAAATGCAAACACTCCTTTCCTGCCTTGTTTATATTCCCATTACTTTAAGACAGGAAGCGCTCAGTGGGTGTGATGTAAACAATTGGGCTCGTGGGTCGGGCTTCCTCATCAGTTTGCAGCTGGGGATGGCCCGGTAGCCTGAGACTGCCCAGGCCTGGGATAGGAGGACTTCTTGACTGAACCCCAAAGAAGGTGGGAGGGGCAGGCGAGCGCGGGAAAAGGTATAAAGGAAATGCTTGAGCGGTGCGGTCACCCGCGATTGTAGTTCGGGGTGGTGAATTCGGTTGCTCCAGCAGAAGGAAAGCGTGGCGATTTATGCAAAGTTCCCTAACATCCTGCCCCATCTGATAGCTGATTGTAGTCCCCCCCTTCCCCGCCCCGTAAGAGCCCAGGCGTCTGCTGATTGTGAAACCGAGTGATTTGGAAGTGGACGGTGTTAGGCGGTGGGGTTCCAGGGAGAACTCTGGGGGCGGGGTGAGGGAACCCAGGCACCTCTAGGTGCAGGGCGCTTTCTCCTTCAGTCCTGCTCCCAGTTTACCGCGGGAAGCTCCCGAGCGCTTGATGTAAACAGAAGCGTCTGAATGAGAACCCCCAAACTCCCGGCGATCCTGCCCGGGGCGGTTTCCTTTTCCCTGGGCGAGGAGGGGAGTGACCGGGAAGGGATTCTGGAATGCTGCGGAGTTTTGACAAGTGAGCCCGCGAGTGACGAGCCGCGTTAGGATTACGTTACAGTCTTTTCATAACCTCCTCAACCCGGGCCCGGGCGTGCGGGCGGGGGGCTCCCACGGCGCCGGAGCCCACGGAGCCGCGCGCTCGGTGAGGCGGGCGGGGACCGCGCTCGGGCTGCCCGCCGCCGCCTGGGGACAGCGGGACCCGGAGGGGGTGGCGTCCCGGGGCAGCCGGCCCTGCCCACCCCCGCGGCCGCCAGCAGGTGATCGGGCTAATGACCCGGCCCCGGGGCGGCTGAGCCCGGCCGGAGCGGATTACCCGGAGCCCAGCTGCCCGGACCGAGGCTCCAGGGAAGCCAGGCGAGGAGTCGGGAGGAAGCCTCCGAAGGTGACTTCGAAACTGGAGGTAGGAATCTCCCTGGCAGACAGAGAAAACCCCATGCTTCCCGGTCCGGCCCAGGTCGGGTGCACGTTGCATTTGGGTGCACACGTAGTGGGGGTGGGGTGGGGATAGGGGTGACCCCAGCACCCGCGGAGCCGAGCAGTCCCTCAGCGCCTGGAGCACGCTTCCAGCAGGTCGCTCAGGGGTTTGGCCTGGGGACCGGTGCGTTAGGAGACGGTTTGCGTTCCTCGGGAGGAGTGATCTGCAGCTGGTTTGTCAATTTCCCGACGGAAGGAGGCGCCCGGTGTGCTCTGGGCAGGGCAGGGGAGCGCACGAGGACAAGGCGGGGTGTCCCCGCGCCGCGCCCGCGGTTCTCCGGGACACCTTTTGTGGGAGGCAGGGAGGGCTGGGCAGGGGTCCACGAGCCAGGCGCCTGCCCCACTGGCCTCATCCCTGGCTTCCTGTGACTAGCAGGCCAGCAAATCTGGGACAGAGAAAGCTGTGTTCTCTACTTAGGGAACTGTGTTTATGATCCCATAGGAGATCCCGGTCTCCCCTGGGGACAGATCTTTACCCCAAACCCTGAACAGTCTGCTCAGACAACAGCTCCACCACTGATCACAAAATGTTTGCATTAGCGTATCCACAAATAAGAGACTTATGACGATGAAAGCTATTTGGAAAGAGGCTGGCATTTTCTATCATGGAGCCCCTCTTCACTAGGTAGTTTATAAATACTAGGAGTGACATTAAGTCAGTTTTGCTCATGAGGTGGAAGACAAAGGAGGAGGTAACTTTAGCTGTCATTCTGGGAACCGTTTCTGGGGAAAAGATTCTGCGAGTATAAAAAAAATAAATGTTTTTCATAAAAGTAGGTCAAGCCGAGTTTGCTGTAAGGCGATAGCATAAACTCTAGGTGATACAGAAGTATCGTTATATACACACAAAATATAGTACTATAGTTGTTCTTGCAACTCTAAACTCATACTGCAGATAAATTGAAAAATAGTTAAAATGCCAAGGCTTTCGGGATCTCCAGTTAAATCTACTGGCCCCGAAGGCAGCAGTGAAACTCAGTGACAGCGGGAGCTGTGATCCGTAGAAACAGGGGCCACAACCAGAGGAGACAGAATAGGACCCGGGGGAAGTGTCAGGGAAACCCACGTGGACCGTGCATCTGAGACTCGTCCAGTGCGTGAGCCTGCACTGCTGGGTAGACACAGGTCCCCGACCTGGCCACCGCGCAGTCGGTGGAGACACCAGCGCAGCAGAGTTACTGAACACTGGTTTTCTGTTTTGTCCTCTCGCTTCCACTATTGCCCCGTACCATGCCTGGCTTCCTCCAAGCCCTGTTCCTGCTGTTGTCTCTAGCTCCGGGCAGGTCACACTTTGGAACTGTTTCCATGAAAGAATTCTATTCCACCCAGTCTCCTGGGAGAGCAAGGCGTCTTCTCCCAGCTGCCGTGTGGCCTGGGTCTGCCGTCATCGCGTTTGTTCTGCAGCACCTGTGCCCTGCGCTGGCCCTAAGAAGGCTGCGCGCCAAGACGCTGCGTGGGAATCTCTCTGATACTTGCTTTTCACGCTGGCATTGAGTTCGTTAGCTGAGCTTCCCTTTTGCCCTCCTTATTGAAAGTACAAACATATAGATTTCCTCCCCATAAGGCTTACGATCAAAGAACCTCACAAACCTCAACTTTTGTGCCCCAAAGACAACCACTTTTCAACTCTTTGTACTTCGGAATGGCAAGTGCATCCTGCCGCCCGGTTCATCTGACCTGAACCTTCGCTCTCAGATGGATTTGCCTCTCTGGATGGAGGCTGACTGCTAAGCCACCGTCGTGAGGTGTCTTTTTGTTATACTGGGAATTTATTTTGCGTCTTTCTCGCGTGGCATCCCCTGTATTCTAAACCCCTTGTCTTCCTTGTTCTCTCTGGTAAAACACATCTTCCAGATGTTCCTGACAAGACATACATGCAAGGTAAATTTTTGAGATCCCCCAAGGTTGACTGAGTTCAAATGGGGTGTAAGCTCTGTTAGGGGAAGTTCAGAAGCATTGGTCTCCTAGGTTTCTTTTTTTTTTTTTTTGGTACTGGGGACCTTGGGCTTGCAAGGCAGGCACTTAAGCCACTGAGCTAAATCCCCGGCCCTCTAGGTTTCAATATTGCTTTTCAAATTCCTGATGTTTTGAGTCCACTTCCCCCTCTCTGAAGGCTTTTAGGATTTCTTTCTTGTCCCTTGTAATTTGTTTCTCTTAATGAAACCTCACTATACTTTAGTGGGGCTGTTTTTCCATCCATTTTACAAGTCTTCCTATGGGCTTGCTCATTCTGGAAACCTGGAAACTGCCTTTCAGTTCTGTATAGTTTTCTAGTATGTGTGTATTTGTTTGTCGTTTTTTGTTGTTTGTTTTCAAGACAAGGTCTCCCCAAGTTTCTTAAACTGACCTCAAACTTACAATCCTCCTGCCTCAGCCTCCAGAGTAGCTGGGACTACAATTATGCAGTGCTAGAGTTTTAAAAATATAAATGTTGTTGTCCCTTCTTGTAGAACACCTGCTACCTGGAGAGAAAAACTTTAGAATTTGACTAAAGCTCTTATTTTTTCTATCTCCTTTAGAAAAAAGTCTACTTCCTGGGAAATCTCTTCATTTTATCTTCCCACCCATATATTCCAATTTTATGTCTGCCATCAAATATTTGATTCCCTGGAGCGCCTCAAAAATCTGACATTTTCTTATAACCTCCTGTTATTGTTTCACAGATGAAAAGTTTCTCAACTCTGCAGATCTCTTTCCAGTTTCTTTGAAGGATTTCTCTCCTCCCTGCATTGTTTCTGTTTCCTCTGATTTCCTCTTAGTTTTGCTTGTTTTGTTTTTTAACATCTTGCATGGTAAAGGCTTTCCTCTTGTCTGATGATCTGTGATGATTACTAAAATGCTAATGAGAAGGTCTGTCTGGATGGAGTTTATTCCCAGAAGTAGTTCCTTCTTCCCAGGGGGACCCAGGACATGTCTCAGAGTCCAGAACCACATCTGGACACAGGAAACTTCTCACATGCAGTAGCAGAGTGACTGAATGGCACTTGGTCTTGCTAAGGCCAGGTAATAGTGATTGATAAAAGCTCTGCAGTTGGCTTAAATGTGAGGCCGGTGCTGCCGCTCTTGTGGGATAAACTGCTGGTGGTTTCATCCCAGGATTTCTCGCTCTGGTAGGACATCTTTCCTCTGTGGGGAAACGGCCCAGGTGAAGAGAACTTTGGGAGGAGAATTAGTTGAACATGGCATTCTGGGAGCCAGATGGGAGCATGACCGGGAGTCTAACCATTTGGTTTGGAGGCTTTCTCTGACTCCTGTTTTTGGAGCAGTGCCCTTTCACTCAGCTATGTATAACCTGGCGTCTCCTATTCAGAGCTCCTCTGATTCAGGAGAGAAACACATTGCAAAATGCAGACCTTCACCTGGCATCTAGCATTAACAGAGGGGGTCGCGGGGGGCCGATGGCTTCATATACAGTACTTTACTGAGCCTCTGACTTTTGAGGTTTCTTCTGCCCTTTCATTGTACAGTTCTCCTAATTCCAGGGTCTCTCTGGAGTTCTGAGCAGGAAGCAGATGCCTGCTTCCAAGGCTTCTTGCACAGCTGTACTCGGCTTCAGCTTTCTGTCGTCTATATAGTCAATTACTGCTAGTTTGTGTACTTTCAGGTTCCAAAATTTTATTGCAGTCATTGTTGCTCCTGTTACTTGATACTAAAGATCAAGCCCAAAGAGCGCTGAGCTACGTCCCGGCCATTTTTGAGACAGGTTTTCACTAACCTGACCACACTGGCCTCTACTCTGTGATCTTCCTGCTTCAGCCTCCAGAGTAGCTGAGATTTACGGTGTGAGCAATCTATAATGCCCACCTTGCTCAAAACTGTTACAGAAACTTATACTCCCCTTTCAGTCTGTCATGTTTATTGGCCAGTGGCCTTCTCCTGAAGAGCCCCGCTTTGCCTTGGAATGCTCCTCAGTTCTTCCCCCCGTGTTTATACCATGCTGCAGTAGGTGTCCACTTTGGGCGGACATATAGAAGGCCACATAGTATTTTTGTTTCAGCTGTAGTACTTAAAATTGCCACCAGGCTCTAAATAGAGTAGTTATTGGGCATTTGTGTGGACATGTTCAAGTCTTCTCTTTTGGGCCACTGCGCTGGTGCTGATGTCTGGAGTGTCAGGCAGGGAGCATTTCTGGATGTTTGAGGCCGCAATTTAATGAAAGTCCCATCTACAAGGATAGGTGTGTAGCACATTAACTTTCTTAGAATACATTCACACTTCTTTCCTCTTGGTTCTCACCAGTTAGAATACATTCACACTTCTTTCCTCTTGGTTCTCACCAGCAAATCTCGGAGTGGTAGATCCATTGTGTGGACTTGGAAACAATGTCCTTTAAGACGATTAGCCCATTCCACTTGTGGCATCTCCATTCCAGCCCCCAGTGACAGGTATGAGAAAGAACTTGAGGTCCAATCGGGGCAATGAGATTGGAAACAAATCTATTATGGAGCTTATAAGGAAGCTTTGCTCATGCCAAAGACAGACACAAAGTAGCCCACCCCTTCGCTTCCTCTGTGTCTTGTCTGGAACTTCTGCAAGTCTCTTGCCTCCAGGTTTAGGATGCAAACGACACATAAGCGATGGCAGGTGGCAGAGAGCCCCAGAAAAGCACAGCCTGAACCCCACTTGTCCTCTGTACTTCCTACCTCTTGAAGTGGTTAATTTCCTCCTTGTTGAATCCCTTTTGACTCAGGCTTAGGTATCATTTGCTGCCAAACTGATACAAGTGGAGATTGATTTATGCCTCACCTTACTGTATCTCCAAAAAGAGTTAAGACCATGAGCTCACTCAGATTTGTACAGCCTGAACTCTCATTTGATTCCGATTGTGAGTCCAAGTTGGATTCCTCTCTACAGGGCTGTTTTCTAGGCAGATGAAAGTAATTTTATTCTCTTTTCCAACTTCAAAGGTAGGGATATCTACTGAGTCATGGCGTAGAAGGGAGGGAGGCTCTGCTTTGGAGATTACTGACTGATCCCAGTGTGAGAACATTCTGGGCTATCGCCGGAATAAAAACTTTTTAAATGACGGCAATGAAGAAACCTCATGTACTCCAATCTACGAAGAGCCAAACACTAGTTCTGACTGCTGCCTGCATACTTGGTATTGTTTCTCTCTCCGCCATCTTTGTCTTTGTGCATCCAAGTCTTTGGGAAGCTTTGAAGATGAAATACACTTCGAAAGTGCTCAGTGGTGTCAGGAAGACCAGAATACAGAAGAAAGTATTCCGCTGATCCCTGTTTTCCAGTTGACTGAAGTGACAGTGATGTACTTCTTATTTTTATGAATAAAAGGTCAGTCTGAGCTGTTCCATTCCTGCCTGATATAACATTAGCCTGCAGGGAAGCCCTAATTGCATTTAGCATTATACCATGATTTTCCCTTTTGTGTATGTGTTCTTACTACACCAAGGTTTTAAAAGACAGAACTTTATATTGTAATAGGGCTAAGATTTATTGAACCCTTACTACCTATGAGTTATAAGCCTTACATCTGTGAGATTATTCTCACCAGGATTCTATTTTTAAAAAGGTGTCATTATCCCTGTTTTACAAGGGTGGACACAGAGGCACGCAATATTGAGGGAAGTTGCTCAAGGTTGTCCAACTTTTCAGTAGTAGAGCAGAGATTCAAATGTCAGCAGTCTGGTTCCAGAGCCCATTCTGTACTGTGTAACGTGTACATTACACTATATAATCCATCATTGTATCCTAACCACCTTTACACCATCTGCAGTGCGCAACAGGGATTCAAGCATTATTGTGAATGAATAAGCAACAGGATTTTTCATGTTATTGGAGACTCATTAATTTTATTGAGTGCATTCTCCCAGAGTCGAAGGGCCATAATTTGTGCAACTCTTACTCCAAGATTGGATTTATGAGTACTGTGGGCTAGAATATCTGAGTCTGAGACTGTCCTGAGAAATCTCAGACACGAGGTCACTAACTGGGAGGTGACCATGAGGCTTTTTTTTCACATTTTTCTTCTCCCTCCTGTTGTTCTCTACTCTCCAACCTCCATGCTTACAAGAGTTCCTCATCTTCATCCCAGTTCCACGTTTCCATTGCCGTCAGTGGGACCCTGCACGAAAGCAAATGGTGTTTTGGAGAACTTTTTCCAGGGGTCCCTGTTAAAGGTTAAGTGTTAGTTGGCAGAGAACTGTCGTTTGAAATGCAGATCCCCGAGCTGTTGCCTGCCAAGTGCCGCCTTCCAGGTGGTTTCTCATAACATGTCTTATTACACTTTTGAATCTAGAGATAATATATCTGCCTCTTTCATCCGTTATTTCAGACTTCTGGCTGACCTCTGAGATTCTTGTTTTAATTGCCAACTGATATGGAAAAATGCATTAGTGTGCAAACTTTGGAGTTTGTTTTATCTTTGGAAATTGGGGGGCTTGTAGGAATAAAAGAAAACTTATGAGACAATTTTGTCTGGTTAGACTGTCTTAACAGTTTTACTTTTTGGCCCTTTGTAAACAAATACACCATGCCTTATAAATATAAACATTCTTGTTCTTATTTCTATAAATGTATCTGACATAGGCTAGAAGATTTTTCCATTTAGATTAATCCAGTGGCAGGGACCTTTTGCAGAACAAATGGTCACTTTGGAAAAGTCGAAAACATGTTGGTGCCAAATACACCTCCCATGTATGTGCATGTGTGGGCTCTTGTTCCTCTATCTCCCACTTCGTTTTCTGCCTTCCTCCGGACCAAGTGGATTGCTTCTATGCCTTGTAGCATCGGATACCCTTGCCTCCTGTTCCCAGCTGTGTTCAGCTGGTGAGTTCAGCCAATGGGAGGCACTGGCAGGGAATCAGAAGAGAGAAGTCTTGAGGTACAGTATTTAAACACCCCCAGTGCACACACGCATGCACATGCATGCACACACACACTGTCCTCCCAACCTTGCAGAGGCACTGACAGTGGCTGGCTTGTTCAAACTCTTGGGAGCAGCTCACTTCTACAGCTCCAGTGCCTGTACAGTCTAGTAAGCTACTTCCTTCCGCTTCCGTTCAGATCTAGCAATTAGTCCCCAGGTGCGGAACCCTGCCCGATGTCTGCCAGTGCGTCTGTAACATCCCTGCATAGAACTCTCCAGTGTGCCATGGGATTCCTGAAGGACCCTGACTGGCAGAGCCTATGGCCATCTTTTTCTCATTTGTAGGTTAATTATCACATCTGGCACTTAGATGCCACTTACACTTACTTCACCCCATCTGAATTGGACTTAGATCATGTGTGAGAATTGTCAGCTTAGTCTTGATCTATTCTGTGTTTTCTATCAGATTACTAGTCCCTTCTTGGGGTGAAGGGTGAGGAGGACTCTTACGCCCTTCCCCTGCAATGTCTTGTACACTGCTTTACATGGAGGTCATAACAATTCATAACTGTTGAGGTAAAATATGTGTAGGAGTTCCTGTACTATATGTGGGTATCGTGTATCCATGACTGTTGGTGAATTTTCATAAGCTTCATTTGTATCCTTATCAGTGTTGGTTCATTCATTTATGCAGTGAACAATGACCAGGTGCCAGTTAGAGGCAACCCACTGTGCTCATTATTAGCCTTTATGCTTGTTCAGAGACAGGGCTGTCTTAAAGGACTGAAATACTAGAAGCTTCAGGCTAGAAGAAACCTCAGAGTGTATCTAATCCAGTTTCATTCTTTTAGGTGAAGCCAACAAAGACTGAGAGGTTAGAACTTTGCCAGGGACACATTTAGTATTTGGTAAGGATGGCAGCAGAACTGGGCATCCTGACTGCCCTCCTATGGGTCCTTTCCAGTCACACTGCCTGGTCATCTAGGTGCTTTCTGGTGCAGCTGAGCTCCAACAGGTATCCTTTAAGAAGCCCCTCTGCTGCCCCTTATTGCTTCCCTCTGTGCTGCAAATGCAAACCAGACAGTCATGCTCTGAGCTCATAAAAGGGCCTAATGGGATGCAGACGGTGGATTCCATCCCAGGCTCCAGTGTTAGCCCCACATGAAGACAGCTGGGGGAACATTCAGACCAACCCACAGCCGCTCTTGGACGTGCCTCGTCACCAACTTTAAACTTGGAGCAACATTTTATGTGGGTGTATGAGGTGCTGGGGTTGGGTTGGCAGAGTTAGTTATGGCCTCTGTGATTATGGGAGCCAGAGGTTCTGCACTCATCAGCAGGATATGTGGCTTCCTTTAGGCCAGGGCTGTGGGCTGTGTCCTGTGTCCTTCTCTGGGGCATTTGCTGCCACATGGAGATCAGGACCATGCCTGTAATGACAGCTTGTCATGGGTCCATTTAGCACAAAGAGCAGAGTCTAAAGTGTTCTCTACAAACCAAAATCCTCTGGCTCCACGAAGTTCACAGCTTTAAATTGGTTTCAAAAGGACGAGAAGAAACCTTTCCTAAATTAAGAAAAACAAAGCAAATTAGAGAGCAACGTTAGTTCTCCAAGTAATAAGATAAATGCCCGTAGTTAGCGCTCCAGGCTATGTGCGTGCCAGTCTTTCACAGGTGATGAATGTGAATCCTGGTGAATCCTTACCCTACACTTGGGAGGGTTAGGTTCAGCAAGATCAGGAAAAGCTGGGGAGATCTGTACTGAGTCCCTGTTATTTGCCAGGCTTTGTGGTGGGGCATGAGCGAAAGGATCTTACGCTCAGGTAACTTGGTACATCCTCATTTTGTAGATCTGGACCTCAGGCTCAGCAGCACTGTGACGTATACAGGTCAGGTGTGGCCATACTCAGCTCTTAACTCCATAAACTGTGTCAATGAAGAAATGATGTTCCAAGCCCAGCTGTCCCACATGACTCTGAGGAAAGTTAGCATATCTGCCTTCATTTTCCCAACTGCAAAGTGAGAGTGTTTTTTTGCTCTCTCTCAAGTTTGTGCTAAGGATAAAATAAAGCACTAAACACACAGTGCTCAATACTATGCCTGCACATAAGCATTAATAATATGTGGGTCCTGAGCCCCTTGGGCTGGGCTTGCTGTTTTTCCTTTTTCTGGTGTTCTTTGTCACTTGGAGCCAACAATTGAGGCCTCAGAATCAGTTTCTTCATTCATGACCTGAGGCTTGTGTTAAAGATTGGTTTTATTAATGGAGAAAATCCCCAGGAGAATGATGCAGATTTCCATCTTTCATGTTAGAACTTTGAAACTTCTAAGTGTGTTTGGTCTGCATGTTGCTTTAGGACATAATTCATTTGTGTCTATGGGGAAAATCTGATTGACCAGTTGCCCTGCTGGAACTTTTTGTGTCTGTAGATGTCTCAATCCATTTTCTGTTGCTATAACAGAATACCTGAAATTGGGTAATTTATAAGAACAAAGGTTATTTGAGCTGTGTTTCTAGAGACTGTGAAGCCTAAGATCATTGATAAGGGCTTTATACCATTATGGGAAAGTGGACAAACAAGTAGACACAGGTAGGAGAAAACATGAGGTGGGTTTGCGTTATAACAACCAGTCCTTGCAGTGACTAACCACAGTTACCACAGCAAGAACTCACATGAGAAAGGCATTAATCCACTCATGAGGGCTCCACTTTCCAAACTCCTGCCACCAGCACCATCCCCTGTTGCTGCTGCAGTGGGGACTCAGCCTCCACTGAGTTTCTGTGGAAACAAATCACACGGAAACTATAACATGACCTGAAGTCCAGTAGTGCTCCTCAGTTTAGTGTGTAGGTTTCCTCTCCTTTGTGATTCACTCTCCCTGTGGATGTATGTTTGTCATCATTAACTCTCTTTTTTTCCTCCTCTTCCTCTTTGAACTGTAGTTTGTTGGTTGCCTTGAGCATTATTTGCAGCCTACAGTATGATCCATAACTCCTTTTCACTTTAGTCAGTGACATAGGCAGTAGAATGGGCTCCAGGGAACGCCCCAAGGTAGTTTTGGCCCTTCTTCAGAACATTCTAGAAAATTCTGATTCCTTTATGTATAGCTCCACATGTTACTGGCTCATGTTGCTGTTGGCGTTGCTTACTGGCAGTGCCAGAGCTGAGCTCAGACTCTACTCCTGATGACCTTGAGTGGGCAATTCAGGGCAAAGAGAGACTGGGTCTAATCCCCTCAGGGGATTAGAGGGCTCATGGCCATATATATGCCAGGGAGTCTGCCCTCAGCAGATATTCTCCTGCCAACCTCAAAGGCATCACACCACTCCACAAAAGTGATGTTAAAAATGAAAAAGAAGAAAATGACTCCTTGCCAGCTTGAGTAGCAGTATCCATCTGCCCTGTGAAAGAGATACCTTTTTCCAGATCCTCTGCTACCAACATTTTGAATTCTGCTGGAGTCTCCCAGATCTACCCTGAGTCGATCCACATAGGATTTTGTGCCATGTTGCTATGGCTGCTTGCTGAGGAAACAAGAAAGGTGAAGGGAAATGTGGGAAATTGAGTTATACAGCTTACCTCATATGCCACATAGAAGGTAGAGTACCCCCCAACAAAAAAGTTGCTAGCAGAAGCTAGGTATGCTCTACTCTGGGGGGGTGCTGAGGTAGCAGGATCTCAAGTTCCAACCCATCCTGGGAAAACTTCCAACCCATCCTGGGAAATAATCATGGTAATAAACTGAGGATGTGGCTCAGTGCAGATGTCCTGGGTTCAGTCCTTGGTACTAAAGAAAAATTAAAGAGTTAACAGAAAAGGGAGAATCACTTTATATTTAAGTCTAGAAACACTCTTACACTGTGGAAAGGGCTTACAATTATTTTGAACATCAAAGTATTATTTAGAGAGCACACATTTGCCTGAAGTGACCTTAGTCTGTGCTTTTTTGGGTGCTCATGGAGGTCATCTAAGGAAATCATATTTTTACAAAGGGAGTAGATGGCTAAAAAAAATCTAGTAGTATTGCAGAGCATCTGACCTCACAGTAACAGGTGTTAGACTTCCTTGTAAACAAGACTTTTAAGGAGTATTTTTAAATGAAACAAAAATCTTATTCAGATATTTTAGGTTAAAGTGAAATGGATGTTCTGGGAAACAAAATCAAGCTGTAATCACAGGAATAGGTGTAAAATGCTGATGACCCTGCAGAACCAAATAAATGCTCTCCTAAATATGAGATCTAGAGGTGGAAGGAAACCAGAAACCTTCCTAAATTAACTTACATAACATTTATGTGTACATTTATACATGTACTTTTATGTATTACTGTACTGAGATCTTAAGATAAATCTCTTAAATGTAGCATATTTCAGTATCTTAATAGAACATTTTATCTAATGATTAGATTATTTCATGTACAATATATTATTTATACTTATCTAATGCTTATCAATCAGTTTCTAAAACTTTCTAGCTATCATCTGATTAGACACTGAAGGATCCCTTAAATATGGAGTCACCTTAGGACCCAGTAGAGATGTCTTATTTTATTTTTTTATTCTGTTTTTATTTTAAAGAGAGTAAAACCAAGCAAAATAAAACAGAATAAAGCCAGTCAAAACAAACTAGTGTAAGAGGCACAAGACTTCAAAACAATAGGAAATCAGCAGTGGTTATCATAATACCTCTCGCCTCCAAAATAGCTGCAGATACCTTCAGACATAGTAAAAATCAAACAGAACAGAACAAATAAAAACAAAACAATGAATGCAATAAAGGACTTCAAACCAAGATAATAGTAAATCCAAAATGGCCACCACAGTATATCTTGTTATCTTTGAAATAGTTGCCCATGCCATGGGATAAAATAAAATCAAACAAAACAAAACAGTAAAACCCAACCCAACAAAACAATGAAAGTGATACAGGACTTCAAAACAAGATAATAGAGAATTAAGAATGGCTACCACCTTCAGAAGGGGAGATCCCCCATGGATGCTATGTTGCATATTGTTATCCTCTAAATAGATGATCAGACTACCGGCTTTAGACCTGCAAAATCAGTGAAACACAACAAGCATTAAATTGTATTTTACCTCAGTATCTATCATCATAGCCTGTGTTTCTCCCCATCATCTGGTTGCTTCTGGGGGAGGGGAGTGTGATTTGCTGCTCCCATTTCCCAGGCTGTACAGGGGAAAGAGCTGGCATCTGGTTCTCCCCTTAGTAATCTGTGCAATTCACAAGAAGGGCTTGCTTCTTGGTGACTTCTTGTTCTCTTCCCCTGCAGTCAAGATGTCTTTTATATTACTTTTAATTATATAGGAAATGATAATCAAAGTCAAAAAATATTTTTATGACTGTATCATTGCCATCTTGAATCACTTTACTATATTCTTGTTTTTCATGTAAATATTCTTCGTTTGCAAGAGCCAAATAAAACCTTGCAAAAATGAATACAAATGCATAAAATTAAAATGACTCAAATATATCTAAAAATCAGTAAGGGATCCACACTGGACAAAGGGATACCAATTTGTATTTGGGGATCACTTGTACCCAAGTAAGGAGGTGTGTTGAGCAGGTTATTTTCTATAATACACAGCCAGCGTGTATGAACAGCATACCACTGTTCATAACAGTGAGTAAAACACAGTGCCTGTCCAAAAAGAAAAAAATCAGTAGAGAGGCATGGTTCTCACACAGCCTGTGGTTTTGGTGAAGTAAGCATGAAGAATTTCCCTGAGGAAACATCCTAGGTACAGGAAGGATAGTCCTCCAGCTCTTTTATCCTCTCCTGGGCTTCTGTCTGCCCCCACAAGGCATCTGACCAGCAAGTAATCACGAGCAGGCAGGGAACCCTCCACTAGGAAAAAACACGCATCCAGCCATAAGCAACCTCACTGAAGAACTTTAACTTCTCATGAGATATGTTTTTCTAGAACATAAACACAAGATGCATTAAATCCCAGTGAGTCAATGTTATCTGGCCTATCACTGAGCTTTACTTCCCCAAAGCATGCTTTTCTACCCTTGTCAGTGTTACAAAAGTTACGGACCAAACTTGCAATGCTGGTGCATTAGTCAGAGTTTTCTAGAGAAACCGAAGCAAGAGGGTGCATGTGCATATGTGTATATGTGCGTGTCCTCTAGGGCTCATATCTACCCATACCTGTCCTGTGTACATGATTATTCGTATTATGTATGTGTGTGGGGGGTGGTTTGGTTGAGATTGAATTAAAAAATTAGCTCACATGATTGTGAAGATCTGGTAACTCCAGAATCCATGAAGCAGGCCAGGAGGCTAGAAATTCAGGTGAGTGCTGTTGCAGTCTTCTGTCTGAATTCAACAGGGCAACTGGAGGAGGCTGGAACCTTAGGCAGGGTGGTAGGGTGCCTCCTGGAGGATCACTGTGTCTCCTTTGAGAGACCTTAGTTATGTTTTCTCTTAAGGCCTCGAGCTGCACAGTTGAGGTCCTCCCACATTAGGAGGGTGAGCTGCTTTACCAAGAGTCACTAATTTTAAATCTTAAGATGTACCTGCACAGCGGCATCTGGGCTGGTGTTGCACTAAACTAGGAACTATAACCTAGTTATTGTTACAGATAAAGTGAGATTGAAACATATAATGACTATTAAAGTTTTTTAAAAATGTATTGCAGTAAAGAGCACATTGTTCCTAATTTCCCTCAAAATCTTGTCCCTTGCTTCAAGCACACTTACCCAGTTCCTGTGCTTTCTTAAGCAGTTCTAGAAGTCCTGTCTTGCATCTTGAGTTATGCTATGATGGCTGTCTCCATGCCTTGCATTGATTGAAAACATTTACCTTTCATAGCCATTTTGATTTTTGGAAGACCAAGAAATTCCACAGCGCCAGACCTGGTGAATAAAGTGGATGAGCACACACCATTAAAGTTTTACAAGCCTGCCTGCCTTTTCAACAGCTCACGGCCTCACCATTCACTGTATTTTCGATCACACACCATCAAGACGCAAAAGAGGACATCCAGAGCTGCTTCAGAGAGTGACAATAAAGATAGAATAAGCCTCTCTGAAGGAGAGAGGAGTATTTTAAGGGAGATTAATGTCAATATGTGTTTTATGGTAATACATTTCTGCAATATAAACATTCACTGTGTATATATAGATATCTATATAAATATATACATGTTCTGGGGATCGAATTCACAACCTCGCTCATACCAGGCAGTTACTTGTGCCACTGAACTAAATCCACAGCCCCTCACCATATATTTTGACTACCCCTTGTAATATAACCATCACAGTTGGGATCAATATTTGTGGTTTTCTGTACTGATTATATTCTGTATTTTGAAGAATGAGATTAAAAATCATCACAAAAACACTGTTGGTTTATAGGGAAGTTGATGAAGAAACCATAAATTTATGTTTTGAGAGTCCTTTTAAATACTAAAACATACAGAAACTGCAAAAAAAATAATCTAGCAAACATACATATTCCTGCTTCTAGGATTTAATGGCCATTCGCATTTTGCCGTATTTGGTTTTAGGCTTTGTTTGTTTAAATAGGAAATTACACTTTTAACTAAAGTGTCTTTTAAGCCTAGCAAGCCCCAATTCCATCTCACATTAGTTGGTGTATCCTTCAGTCTAGGGTTTAGATAGTTAAGTAAGTACTGTGTTACCTAGAGGTGTATTTTAATGAACATAAATGGTATTATGTTGCACTTTTTTGGGAACCAGGGATTGAATTCACAACCCTGTGCTTGCCAGGCAGGCCCTTATGCCACTGAGCTATATCCCCAGCCCTGCATTTTTTTTTATATGATACATCGTTTCTATTTGAGATCTGGCCATATTAACAGAGTCATTCATTTTCACTACCTTTTCTGTCATAAGAAATTTCTCTACTTCCTCTACATTTTTCTTCTCCTAAGTTTTCAAATTTAGGGATGATGTTTTTTTCCTTTCAGTTGGAAAATATATAATTAGCCCTCTACAGTCATGCTGAAGAGGAAAAACAAATTTACGATGGATTAAACTGAAATAGCAAATGGATTAAAATCATTACAGTGATTAACATGTTTTTGCCCCACTTACATAATCCCTAAAAATACAGAGGACAAGATTGTGGCTTCGGCTCATCTGATAATTTGTGTATTCCTCCATCAAGATCAAGTATTGTCTTAATTACCATAGTTTTCTAATATGATTTAATAGTTAATGGAGGGGGCCCTGGGATATATCTCAGCGGCTCAAGTGCTTGCTTGGTAAGTATGAGGTCTTCAATTCTTGGTACCAAAAACAAAAGCAAACAAAAAATTTAATAGGGGAAGTCCATCCTTTTTATATTTCTTTTAAAAAATTCTTTTTCTCAATCCTATATTGCCCCACATTAATACCAAAATTTTTTTTCAAGTTTTCTAAAAATTCTTGTTGAGAAATCTGTTGGAATATTGCTGCAGATACTAACGGGAAAATTCTAAAATCTCTAAAATGTCTGTCCCTCTCCATGAATAAGGATCATCACTCCATTAATCTCAATCTTCTTTACAACCTTCAGCAACATCTTATAATTAACGAAGGTCGCATCAGACCTGTACCTGTATACTTTATAGTTTTGGTTACTACAGCAGCCCATTGTGTTTTCTACTGTATTCTCTCTTGGTTACTGAGGGTATAAAGGAATGCAGTTAATCTTGGAATCTGGATTTTTGTTTCCAACAACCTTGCAGCATTTTCCTGTTAAGTCTAATTATTTGGAGGTTGGCCTGGATAATTAAATGTAAACAACTGGCTGCAGGCCTTCGGTACCTTTTTAAATTATGAACCCTGCAATTACATTGTCATCCACAATCACACAAATTTTTCCTGAGTATTATGTAGCACAAAGAGCGTTGCCTCTGGAGCTGGGCTGTGTGCCAGGGCACATGCAGCACAGTGGCTCTCCAGTTGTGAATGGGACCAGGTACCGCCTCAAATTCAATTCTGAACAAACATGCGAAGTCTGTGCGGGTCTCCAGAACACTGGCTTCTGATGCCAAACTGCGCAGTTCCAACATTTTCATGTGTGCAGGACTTTGGAAGCTCTACTTCAGGTGGTTTTACAAAATAAGCAATACCTACTCATGACAGGTTGCAAGGATTCAATGAGTTATTGCACGTACTTGGCCCAGTTTACACTTTCAATAAATGTTAACTATGGTTGTAGCAGAGCATTTTTACAATTTCAACTATTTTGAAACCTCTTTAATGAACTAGAACAGGATTATTACCAGTTTAGATTTCATAGTGCTTTATCAGAAAGTTAACCCTTTCGCTTTCACAATTGGCTTGAAGGTGCTGTGCTCTGTTTATTGAAGTCCTGGCACTTCTGGTCCAAGGATGCCTACTATCCACACACAGGTCAGAAGGAAAGTCAGTTCACAGAAATCTGCTTGAGGATGTCTTCCAGCTCTGTATTAATTGGCTATAGCTGTGGTGTCTGGATGGGGTGATAAACCTGGAGTTCAAAGATGTAAAGTGGTTTGCATTTTAGCTTTTGAGATGAGGAGAAACATACCATGACTAGGATTTATAAGCTTGACGAATACCCAGAACGTGGCACGCTGAAATGGCTGACTGACAGCTGGGTGCAGCCATGAGGGCTGCCTGGCCTCTTCTCTCAGAGTACTGCCAGCCCACGCTTCCCCTATAGGCTATGTGCTTGGTCCCAAACAATTGACTCCATCCCTTCCTAGAGTCCCCAACCAACCAGCCTGTCTTCTGAGAATCGGGCTTTAAAAGCACTGGTCTTCTTTTCCAGACCTTGGAAGAAGACAAGCTGTCCCAGTTTCCTGAATAGCATAACTTGCTGTGAAGTTTCTGGTCCTCCTGTTTAGAGGGTCCACAGTGGGGAAGAGGAAATGTCTACTACAGGCAGCAACCTGTTCTGTGGTTTTCTGGCCTCAGGTTATTTTGGAATTTGGTAGAAGACAGGTGACAAGTGTTTAAGTATCTGTTGTTCTGTATCCCTCCATCCCACTGGCTAAGTTCATTGACCTGGTCATGGAGGTGGATCAGTGGTTGGACTGTGACATTTATATGGTCATTTATTGAGGGTGACCTCATTGATAATTCAGTTGACTGAGCGCTGCACTGTTCAAAATAAAATGGGTGTTGAGAATTGACATTTTTCTTCCCAACAAGTTGTCACACATTGCTTATTTAAAGTCTCAAGGCTGGGATTGAGAGCAAGTCTAATTTTGCTGATAGTTTTCTCCTGCATCTTCTTAGCAGGTGCTGCAACAGCATAGCATAGCATAGGTCTTTTGAGTGCTCAGATAAATCCACTTGTTGGTCTTCATTCCCTATATGACTTTTTCTAGTGTGGGAGCTTGGACCAAGGGTTTCTTGCATGCTAGGAAAAGAGTCTACCATTAAGCTACACCCCCATCCCTGTATAGATTTTGTGCATTTATTTCTGGCCTACATTTTAATTGACTTATTTCCTATGCAACCTTCAGAGATCCAACTATAAAGATTAGAGGTTTTCAGTGCAGATTTTTAAATCCTTTGTTCTTGATCTTTCTTTGTATCTTCAGTCTCTATTAGGTTTTTTTACCCTTTCTGTTATGAACAGAAGAGTGCCTTCAGTGACCAGACCGATCTGTGATTTAGTCCCAGATTTAACTTTGGCTGTACTATAGATGGGGTCGTGAAACTTCTCACAGTTTCTCCAGCAGCATGGGCCTTTCACAAGACCAGAGTAATGATGGAGCTTTCTTTTTATGTGCTGTACTAAAACCTATTAAGATCTTTGAAGCTGGGCATAGAGGCACACGCCTGTAATCTCATCACTCAGGAGACTGAGGCAGGCGGATCATCACAAGTTTGAGGCCAGCCTAGGCTATATAGTAAGTTCAAGGCCAACCCGGATACATGACAAAACCCTGTGTCAAGCCCCCTACTCCTCCCAAAACAAAATTTTTCAAATCTGGCAAATTTGAAAGTATATTTGAAATTATTATTTAGATCATCCGTGTTATGCATGCAGTTTATATCTCAGCCTTCTGCCTACACTGAGTTGTGTCGAGGCCTCAGTAACCATCTCCCTGAAAGGACGGAAGCAACAATGTTCAAATTTCCATGAGCAGAATGCTCTCTCTTGTTTATTTTTGCAGAGTGGCTTTAGCCTGTGTCCTCATTTGCAGAGATCAAAATCTGATCTGCAGGAACCCTATTTTGATTGGCCACAGAACCTTCATCGCTTGGTAACTGAACACCAATGTATGAGGCGGTTATTGTTCCCTGGAGCGGTGGGCCGGGGCCAGAACACAGTCTTTGTGATTTCAAGGGGGCCAAGTGGAAGCCGTAAATGTCCTGGCTGCCACATCGGGTAAACATAAGCTCCTAGAACCTCAGTCCAGAGACAGGAAGGTGGCCTCTGGCTATGACTCGGGACTGGGATTTCTGATCAGCAGGTTGACATTTAACTGACGGTGCCCCATCAATCTTCCTTGCTGTGGCTGAAAGTCCTAAAGCCCACATCTAATATTTGCCCGTATGATTGGATCTGGCTTGCTTTGTAAATTGAAGTTATTCTCTCAGGAATGTACTTTTAATAATGCCGGCTCATGTTTAATAGCGCTTGTCTGAGTCTGTCCGCTGATTGCAGGTGTGCAGAATCTCCTGAAAGTTGGTGGCTCAGCAGGCCATGAAACAGTAAGTTCCAGTGATGTCATTTGTGTGTCGTTTTGCTATACACCCGTGCACATACACCAGCACTAATCCCCTTCAGACTAAGGCGCATATCCTATCTCTGTGTCCACTTCACAGAGCAGGGGACTGCCACTGAAACTGCAGCAGGGAAGACAGAGGACTTCGGTGCAAGTCGGAGGACCTCAGATGGAAACAGCTGGCTCAGGCTGCCCCATCTCCCTGGGAATTTTTGCCAAGGGTCCTTCACATGCCAGACTCCTGAAAAAAAATAACAGTCAGAATTGGGGGCTTCCATAAAGGAGGAGGAAGATGGGGAGGAGAGGCAGTCTGTGTCTCACTTACTCCAGGTGGCTTAACTAGGTCACGGTATTCTTTCCTATGACCCACATTTTAGGCCACCCACTAACGGACAGCTACTCCAGCAAAGGTTACATTGATAAACGCAATGGGATGTTTTTATAAAAGCAAGTTGGATCATTTTCTGCTTACTTTCAACTGTTGTGAATGGTTTTAGAGGTAATGATTGATGTTATCTTTCAGCAAATATTTATTAGGTCCAGTCATTTAATGGGCCCAGTTCTGTGTCTTGCAGGCACGAAACAGGAAAAGAAGGATTCCCTGATCTCATTTAGGTTAAATTCTAGTGTGGAGAGACAGAAAGTTAATGCATTAGTAACTAGACCATGTGCTTATTGAAAGCTTTTTTTTTTCTTTAGTGTTGTTTTGTTTTGGGTTTTTTTTTTATTTGAGACAAGTTCTCTCTGTGTAGTGCAGGCTGGTCTTGAATTTGCTTGTGTAGCCCAGGGTGGCCTCAGACTCGTGATCCTCCTGCCTCAGCCTTCTGAGTGCTGGGATTATAGTAGTGTGCCACTATGCCCTGCTTAAGAGTTTTGGAATAAAATTTTCAATGTGTTTTATTAGCATGTTACTTTCTTTGTCTTTGATGAAAGAAAAGTACACTTATCAAATGGTGCATTGAAAGGTTTTATTCTCAGGTGAAAATGAAATTCATCTGCCCCCTATAATTTAAATACCAAGCAGGGTTGTATCTGAAAGAGCATGACTTTTTTTATGTTCTTAGATCATTTTCATCACTTCTGTACATGCTGAATAATGACACATTTTATTTTCTGGCCACAGCTGGTTGAATCATGGATTCAGAATCCCTGGATGTGGAGGGTGAACTGTATATAAAAACATGAGAAACAGTTGTGACCTTTCGGCCATAACCCTGATTTCAGTTCAGGAAAATGCAAATTGAAGGGTTTGTTCCTACTGCTTTCCACTGTCCAGTCTGGGTAAGATACTAAAATCAAGCTTAGTAGGAATTAGGGAAATGAGTATTTGAATACCATCAATGAGAATAGAACTTGTCACAGGTATCTTGTCAGAATTACTAAAATTGCCCATATGCTTTGATCCCAAAATTGTACTTCTAGAATTGCATTCTAGTGAAATACTTGTGCATGAACACATTTGCTCTAGAAGTGTTTGACGTGAGGAACCATGAAAATTAAACTTTTATCAGCATCGAAGAATGAATAAATAAAATATGGTATCTGCATTTTAGAACACCATGTGGCAATTTTCAAAGAATGAAGTGGGTCTCTATGAATGGAATGATCTCTAACATTTCTCAGCAGGCGGAAAGAAAAGCACAGTGCAGAAAAAGAACAATATGTAACCATCTAAGTAAAGTGATACATTATTTCCCCTAAATAACTGTAAAGGTGAATGCTGCCTCCAGAAAGTTTGAGTGAAAAACAGCAAACAGGAGAATAGAGCTAAGGGGGGAAAGGAAGCATTGTCTGTAGAGTTTGGATTGTATGCTGAAAGAACGTATGAATATGTTTCTTAAACAATTAACGATACATTTGTCTCAACCGTGTCACTAGACCAGGCAGACTCCAAGGCCAGTAGCAACTTGAAGGTTTGGTCGTCCAGTTGTTTATCTGTCTGCAGCCGGCCCCTTCCTTTCCTGCCCCTTTTCCTCCTGCTTCGTGAGCTTGCTGCCCCTACTCCCTTCCTCTCTCGGCCTCCCCCGCTGAGGACCTGCCGGCTAGAGAAGTCCTCCCTGTGCCCTTCCATCCTCTGGGACTGGATTGGCAAGAGCCCTATAAACTCCCCAAAGGAAATTGCTTCTGTGAAGGACGCTGAGAAATGTGGGCCCTCTGCCATGTCCCGGGACCTCTCTCTGGCCCTCCGGCTGGTGCCGGGGCAGAACTGAATCCTTATGTTGTATCCGAGGGACGCCCACAGTCAGAGCCTCAGGCACTTTGCAGCCAGGGGACCCTGTGGATGTCTGTTGAGTGCGTATTGCAAGCAAGACTGTACGTCTTTTTTTCTAAGTACTTAGGCCGGCGTATCCCTCCTGTACCCGAATCATAACTGTGTTGAGACAGGTCCACGCTTACTATGGATTTCCTTATAATGACTACCACGCAAAGTTCTGAAAGTCCTGCAAGGTGGATAGTTTGAAGTATGGACTTGGCAATCTAAATAGCCAAAACAGTTTGAACACACACATGCACACAAATACGATAGTGTGAACAGAGAGGTAGAAACAACAAGATTTGTGCTTTTAAAAAAGTGCCTCTTGGCCAGGGAGTTAGCTCAGTGGCTTAAGCACCTACCTTGCAAGCACAAGGTCATGAGTTCGATCCCAGTACAAAAAAAAAAAGTGCCTCTGGCCTCAGCAGTGTGTACAGCATTCGTTGCTCCTGAGTCACCCTCCCTCCAGAGAACACTTAAGGTTGTCCTCGGAGACCACCTGAGGAGCCAGCGAAGTGCAGTGCTCCTCTGCTTTTCGAGATTGAGAAGCAGACTTTGAAGTGGAGAATGGCAACTTTTCCAGTAAGAACCATTTTAACAGCAGGAAAGTACTATCCCTAAGGTCTGCAGAATCCTCTTTCCTTGTCTCACAGTCCTGATTATCAATGGCCCATTGTTCTGTTGGAACAATGGGGCTGATTTTCCAGTAGAAATATGACAAAATGTACAGTTTTACAGACAACTAACAACCGGGGGACAGTTGAGGACGCTACCAGCAGAGATACAGAGCTGCCTGCACATGTATTCTGTCTCAAAACAGTTCTCCTTTTTGGTTCCAGTCATAAGCTTTATATGCTTTTTTTCTTTTTCTTTTTTTTTTTTTTTTTTGGTGTCGGGGATCGAACTCACGACCTTGTGTTCGCCAAGCAGGCACCTACGCCGCTGAGCTAAACCCCCGGCCCCTCATTTTCTTTTTTAAAAGCATTTTCTAAAGGAAAAATACAGTGAATCGGCCTACTGGAGGCCACAGGTATCTTTGAAAGGCTGCTTAGCCAAAAGGCACTGGAAGTAGGGAGGGGGACCGTTCAGCGTTGTTAACTTCAGACACACACTGCATATCTGGGGGCGCATCAGAGACAGACAAGTCTGTTTTAGAGCCTGGATTCAAGGGTGCAGCTCTTTCGGCCCATTGAAAGCAGTGGAATTTGGATGGAACCAGTGATATATCCACGGATGCCTTTCTAAACAAGAATATGGCATCAGGTTGCTCAGGACTGCATCCGAGGCGTGGTGAGTTAGGGGTCTCTTTGGGTTTCCTGCTAATCTGCATACTCTACAGGCATGTTAAATTAATTAGGAGGTGGGTGGGCAGCAGTGCTTCTCCAGCCATTACTATAATGCCTCCAATGCAGAGAGTAGTCAGTAACCAACTGTTGATGAAACTTTCTTAACACTAAGTCATTCACTGAAGGAAGCCAATATGCTTGACTGGTCTTAACTATGTACTTGCAACTTAGAAATTTTTATGACAGTAACTGTGAGGCATAGGAAGTCTGTCTGTGGTACCCCCATAGCACCTAGGATCTCCCCATTTGGGTGAGGGGTTTCATTTGATGATGGATAAACACATGTTGCAAAGAATGGAAACATTCAGAATTGAGAGACCTTGTTGCACAGAGCCAGAAAAACTTTAGACCAACCTCTGTGGGTCTGTTTATCCTTCCTCAGTTTGCTTACCTTCTCCCCATTTCCTCCAATCTCGGCACGTTTTGTGAGTTGCTGGATTGTCTGTCTTTGAAAAGATTGATTTATACATGGCACAGAAAATCCCAAGGCCTTTTCCTCTTAATACTATAAAATAGCCATTTAATGAGGCATTTGGAGGGCCACCCAGCCACTTGAAATCTGAAGTGTCACACTGAGGGATTGTTACCAACAACTATTTACATTGGAGTGGTAGTTTTAACTCTCTTCTGGCGATTGATTAATTTACTGCAAGAGCCAATAAATCCTTCAACATGTGAGGAACAGATTGGAGGGCGGAGCTTCTATTTCAGGGCATTTTCTTTTGGAATGCTTTTAACATTTGGCCCTGAGAAGACTGTGTCCTTTTGTTAAATAGTTCATGATAGCCATTTTGGGGGCACTGCACAGAAAAGCCCATGAGACCAGCAGGAGGAAAGTGATGGGGTTGTCTTGGTCCCTTGCTTTGCGAGGCTCTAACACTCCTACTGAGAGAATGTTTGAAAATGCATTTTCTTAAAAGTAGGACTGCGTAAATAATAGATCGGGTCTGAAAGGGTGATCTGAATGAAACAGGCCATAGGAGCCACGAGAGAAAAGTCCTTCACGTGCCAAGGCTATTTCATGTGTTGAAAGACCCGCACTTTCTTTAAAGAGTTTGGAAGAGGGCCTACTTGTGTCCCTGACATGTCACTGTAACAGACTTCTCTCTTTGTAGGCATTAGAATACATGTACACGTGTATTGTCTGGTGAGTATTGACAGCTGAAGCATTCACATTTTAGGGGAGAGATATCCAAGCAGGACTCTAGTCCAGTGGAACTTTCCAGATGGTGGTCATGTTTTTTCTCTGAGATGGACAATATGGCAGCCACTGGCCCCATATGAAGTGTGACTCATGTAACCAAAGAATTCACTTGAATTATTTTGTTGTTGTAGTGGTGCTGAGGATGGAACCCAGGGTCTCATGCATGCCGGGCAAGTGTTCTACCACTGAGCTACACTCCCAACCCAAGCACTGAATTTTTAATACTAAGTTTAAATAGCTACCTGTGGTGGGTGGATATCCTGTTGGCCAGTGTGGTTCAGTTTAGGCATTTTTTTTTAAAGAATTCTTAAATTAGGGATGGGGATTTAGCTCAGTGGCATAAGCACCTGTCTGGCAAGTGTGAGGTCATGAGCTTGATCCCCAGCACCAAAAAAAATGAGCAGTGGAGGTTTGGTAGATAATCTGGTAGGGAAAAAAATGAAGAGACCAAGACCCAGAGAAGCCAAATGAAAGACTCATATCTGGACTATTAAAAACTAGAGCTAGGGCGCCTTCTGTCCTAACTCCCACCTCTTACAGCCCCTCAGAGCCCTGAATTACATGTTAATTAGAAGTACTACTTAGCAGGGGACCCTCAACCACAAAAGGAAGGCTTGCTTTACATCTGGAATCTTGGCTATGGGCCATGTATTTAATCTTCTGCTTTACAATCAAACAGGCTTAATGAGCAGTGAGACTTGGGAAATCCCTCTGGGCCCTTAAGTCCAAGGAGGGGTTTGTCAGGAAGCAGAGGAAGTGGGCCAGACAGGTGAAGTAACTCCCCTCCCCTCTGGCCCCTTACATCGGCCCTGTCTGTGGCAATTACAAGCAAAGAAGGACCTGTGGAGACTTGTGGTTCTAGTTTCCTATCCTTAATGCACTGTAAAAAGGCCAGACCCCAGGACAAATGGCATACACTTGGCTAATCTTGATTTTATCAGTGTTTCTGGCCCACTGTATTAGCTGCCTCTTGCTGCAGTATAAACCAGAACCGTCAACTTTGAGTGCTTTAATTGGTTCCAGCTTTGTCCTCACCTTCTTTTGATTCTCGCTACTCTGTCTCATGCTTGAGGACTATAAGAAAAGCTGAGAGCTCTTACCATGTTGAAGAGGCACCTGCAGGTCCTTAGAAGATGCTTTGTGATTAGAACCCTGAGCCATAGAGCAACAGATCTGAGTTGGAATAGTGAACACCTTCCAGTGTTGGCAGCAGTGCTGGTGTGGATTTTAATGCCACATTGGCTTTCCCACTGCTGCCAGCACGTTCTGGTCATTGCCAGCCTCACTGTGTGCCCAGTTCATGCTATTATGCACAGAAGAACAAAAGTGATGAGAAGATTGACTGGATAAATGTGACAACTGAAGCTACTCATCATGCTTTCAAATTCTTGACAAAAATTAATTTCTTGATTACCACCCATGAGTCTATCCACCAGCCTACTTACCCGTCTGCTACCTGTCAGTCTACCTACCCAGCTACAAAGCATCACAGCAACTAGTGAGGACATGATCTTAGGAGCAAACAAATCTCATAAAACTAAGAGGCAGCATTCATTCCCTGTTCATTGATAGAATGGCCAAAGAATTTATCATACACACCATGGCACCTCTGGAAAGGGAAAGGAGGCCCCGGTAATTATACCAGGATAACTTTAATCCAGGGAGCTCGAAGAGTAACAGAGTAGATGGAACCTCCACTGAATGCCAGGCTGAGCTTAAAAGGTGCAGGGGTGGAGAAAGCGCCACATCTTCTCTCGTGGAGCTCATAGTCTGAATGGTGTGTAAGTACGTGCAGTGCTGGAGCACGGGTGTAGAAATGCGTGTGGACAAGGTGTTGGAGAGTGTGGAGAAATGAAGAGGATAGGGGAGGGTTTTCTAGTGGGAAGCAGGGGCAAATTGGCCTTGGAACTGTTAAACTTTGATCCACTGACCAGGAGGGACTTTTCAACCTTGTACTTTTGGGGGTTACATATGTATTCTTGAGGTCAACCCACATCAATGTTCAGTCTGGCACTGACTGCAGTTTATAGGGGTAAGAGTGAGAAGGACTCTCGACATGAATGTAATGTGTTTGAAAGGGTATGGATGACTTTCCAGTGGAATAAATGCACAGTGGTAGGTATGTTTGAAGGATGTCTTGTGGTGTAAGTCAGATTGTATATTTTCTGACTTGTAGTGAGGACAGTTTCTCTGTGAGGATGTGTGTTTGTATGCGGCTATATGCTGCAGTTCCTGAAAACTCTAGACTAGTTACAAACAGTCTAGACATTTGTTGCCATGAAGTTGTATAGACCCAAAATTCTCAGATCTAGTTTGAGGTGGGTATAATACTTTTTCAGAGTGTTACATCTGATTAGAATTGCAGATGAAGTGTAGTCTTTGGCATTTCATTTCTCGAAGCTCTAGACTCTTGGGTGCAGCTTTGTCTGGCAGGCTCTTGAATACGTTGGAAGCCAGGCCTGGTGTAGTGTATGTTGTGAACAGTGGCCTTCAGGGAAAATTTTCCTTAGGCCAGGAGGCATGGATGAGCCTGAGGTGTGTTTCACTGTGTTCTTCCATCTCAGCTTTTTATGTATTGCGCTAATAAGATCATAATAATTTTAAGAATAATTCAGGGAATATTCCCCTGAACCCTTCTATCCAACACATACCAACTGTGTTCACTCTTCCAAGTTTTCCTAGATTCTTGTCTGTAAGCACACTTACAATAATGGTTATAATTATAGTGTATTCTGGTTTTATATTGTTCTGGTTTTTATATAACCCCAAATTAAGTTTGGGGTAAGCTGATGTGATCCAACGGATTGAAAGATAATGTCCTAAGTGTGGCTCTGTCTGTAGCTCAGTGAATCCTTAAGGATGACTGAGGAAGAGCTTTTAAAAAGTGAACCAAAAGGGGATTCAAATGCTGGAGAGTGTTTCTGGAACTTACTACCTCATTTTCGCAATCTCACCCTTTCTTTCTTTTGCCAAGTGCAATGGGCTGTTTGTGTGTTCTAAAATCCTTATGTTGAAATCCTAATCTGAAAGGGTGATGGTTTTGGGGTGGGGGAGATGATTAGGTCATGAGGATGGCACTCTCGTTAATGGGATTAGTGCACTCCAGCATGTAAGGATGCAACAATAAAGATACCTGTATATGTAGCCTGGCCAGATATTGCTGGCATACTGATCTTGAACGCCCCAGCCTCCAGCAATGAGAGAATATATTTTGGTTGTTTATGAACCACCAAGTTTTTGGTGCTTTGTTACTGCCATCCAGATGGAGTAAGACAAGTTACTCTTAGCTCCATGACATATCTTCTGCAGGAGTTCGTGAGAAAGGACTTTGTGTCCCTGGCTTCTGTCTGTATCCAACCCTCTGAAGACTGCTGTGTTTATTCATGCCTGTGCAGCAAGGACTGCCCAAGAGCCTTCTGCACATCTTGACTTTTCCCTCTCGCCTCAAGTTTTAGGTAATGCGGCTATCTTCCTGCCTCTGTTAGAGAGCTCGCTCTATAAAACACCAGTGATGCATCAAAGGCTTCTACACACACCCACTGTAACCCTTCCAACAATCCCACAAGATCATTATTTGTTCCAGTGTACTAACGAAGAGACTGCAAGCTGGAATTTAAGAAATGTGCCAAGGACGCACACTTAGTACTTTTAGGATCTAGAACTGGCCCAATTTAAATCCTGCCCTTTTCCATTGGACCATGCTTGCCCCAGCCCTCTCTCCCAAGGGCCATGATAGGAAGGTGAAAAATAACTGCACTACTCTGGGCTGTAATGTTTTGGGCAGACTGGCATCAGTGGGCCGAGTGGGACTTGGTAGGCCACAACACATCAACTACTTTCCCAGTGGTTACTGTTGGCAGAGTTAACCCATCCTGGGTGCCTTATTGTCTCATCAGATTCCTATTTGATGTGCTCATGTGCTTCTTTCTTAAACCCTGCTGCCTGGCGTCTCTCTCAGGTGCCTGCTCGGGCTTGCCGTGTCAGCCATGTTTGACGCTTTGGACTTTACCCAGCTCCTTTCCTCATGCAAGTTCATCCACTCAGAAGAATGTTTATTGAACACCTACCATGCTAAGCCTGTTTGATAGAGACCAGTAAGTAGGTTAAATTTATGTTCTCGATCAGGGTTCCTGAGTCTTTAGAGATGCATATAAATTTTTTTAAACCATGTTCATTACAATAATTCTTTTAAAAAATATTTACCAGTTACAATGAAAAAAATTTTTCTTTTTTACAGCAACAATTATAACCAAAAGAAAATAAAATAAGTTTTTATTTTCTTAAATCTGTATTACTCAGAATGAGTGTGAATGTATTGGGGATCTAATAAGATTTTTTTTCCTTTGAAAATGAGGTGATCATTACTTATGTGGAAATACAGGGTTAAAATATTTTTTGATGGCATCTAGGCCAGTGGAAGGACTCAGGGCCCCAGGACTATGTTGCTGATGAGGAAGATCTTTCCAGGAAAGCACGCTCTGGTGCCTCATCACACATGAGAACCACGCTCCTGCCTTTGGAGACTCTGTGGTCACTCGGGCTGCTGTCCACCTCTCTGTGGCACTCTCACCGCGAGCCAGTGCGATCCCTCTGTCTTCCAGCCATGTACACGACTCTGCACTTGCTGCTCAGCATGGCCAGGTGTCAGTCAAGGGTGATGTGTGTTGAGGAGAATCACTGCTGAAGTTGTTCCAGAGTGGCTGGCTGTGACCGACCAACGCTGGGACTCCTGATCTCCTCCAGAATCATCCAGAGGGTGCTGTTCACAGGTGTGCATGTGAGGCAGGTAAAGGAGTATGCTGTGCAGAAAGTTCCCAGCAGCCAGCAAGCCACCATCAATAGGCACGGAAGAGATGCACATGAAACATCCCGGTGCTATGAGGCCTCATTTTGCCTCACGTTTTGTTTTGTCTTCACCCTCAGAGGGTGGATAGTATTTGTCATTTGTTTCCTCCCTGGAGTTGACTATATATTTTAGACATTTGGTTTAGTGATGGACTAAAATGAATCATAACCCAAAAAAGTATGGGGTCTGATAAGACCTTGACCTGGTTAACTCTGAACCCACTGGGCCATGCTTGCTTCAGTACAATCACCTGCTCCCATCAGCTTATGAGGTAATTGCACGTGATACCTGACTGACAGTACAAGTGTGGACAGACAGGTGTAAAGTGAGCTGTCAAGACATCGAGTCCTTGGTAGTGGAGCCCTAGGAAGGGGCTGTGGTAAATTATCTCCTGCAGCAAGTTGCCAGGGACAGAGAATAAGTGATGGGTTAAATAAAATGCTGACACTCCTAGGGCACTCCTGTCCCAGTTGTTGAGACAGGCCAGGGCTTGGCAGTTCGGTGCAGAAAACTGTTCCAAGAACTGTTCTACTATTAGTCCTTTGGAGTTGGGCCTCCTACCTTACACAGGCTCCGTAAGCTCTGTGCTTGGCAGTCTTTGGGGACTTGTACCACTGGTTTGTGTCATTTGGGGTGAGTTGTGTCCTTGTGTCACCTAGGAGAGAAATGTCTACACACCACAGCTTACTTGAGCCAACCTGTCTCTGGTCAGGCCTTTCCTGGGAGCTCACTAGACCTTGGCATCAGTCTGAGGCATGAGTGGATCCTTTTTATTTTTTATCTTTTAAGAGGAAGGAGGATTTCTAGCGTTACCTTGGCTTTCTGGCTCTCCAGTTTCAAGATCAGCGCCTCTTATTGTTAGTCCTGGTATCACATGACAGTTCTACCGTATCCTAAATATGTATCCTTGAGTGGGTTAATTATCCTCACTGAGTGTCCCCCAAATTCATATGTTGAAATCTGATGTTCGGGGTAACACTATTTGGAGGGTAGGGCCTCTTGAGTGATGATTAGGTCATTAAAGTGAAGCCCTCATCAATGGGATTAGCGTCCTTATTATAAAAGAGGTCCATGGGAGTTCATTCTCTTATTAAGAGAGGAAAAGACACCACCTATGAATCAGAAAATTGTCTTTGCTAGACATGGTATCTGCTGGTGACTTGCTCTTGGATTTTCCTGCCAGAACGGTGAGGAGTAATTTTCTGTTGTTTATGGGCCACTCGGTCTCTGGTGTTATAGTAGCCTGAACAGACTAAGCCAGTGTTGATATATAAAGTGAGAGTAAAAACCGTGCCTCCCACTCAGATAAGTTTTGCGCTAGAATGGAGGAACATAAAGCTGTTGACACATAGCACACAACAGATGCACTTAGTGGTGGCTGCAGACTTTTGCAAATGGTGGAGAGTGGTCATTTGGGATGGGGGCCGGTTTGTACATTTTCGCATGCCCCTGCTCTGGCTCCTCCTCTCAGTCCCAGATGCCCTGGAGGTGTGGAGAGCATGGGAGTGCCAGCCTTGCACACTTGTAGAGCTACATTAAGCAGTCAGGAAATACCCACGAACAAACGGGTAGACTTATGTATGGATTTGCTGACTCTTGGCCTCACTGTAGAGAAAGTCATCACCTACCTGCAAGCAAAATTACAAACAGCTCACTTTTGACTGCATCTCTTTCTAAGGACACTGCAAGGGCTTTGGGCCTAGAAGAAGGATGAGAGCTCCATGCCACCCAAGTCTGGGTCTGCTCCTTGAAGAAGGAGGAGGGGTATCGCCACAGGCTCCTGTGGGGTCCGATCAGTCTTACACACACTCTATTTCCTCTCTACTCTTGAGCGTCTGTGTGCCTTGACCTGAGGAAACAAGACCCCACCAAAAGGAAATGAGGAGACAGGAGAGCATGCCGAGGTGATTTCACAGGGCAGATGCTGTGTCGTCGTGGAGCGAGTGCAGAAGAATGTGAGGATGTGAGCCGCTAGCAAGACTGAAGCCATCTCTCTTGATTATCTCCCTGAGGGATAGCCAGATTTACTCACTTCCCTGAAATTTTATTTCTCTGTCTACTTAATAGACATGTTTCCATCAAGTCCTTGGAATATGGCCCAAGGATTATGTGTGGATGTGGGGTGAGGAAAAGGAAAATCCCAGCAAGAATGCGCGTTTCAAATTTGAGAAGTAAATACTTCTCCTCAATTTGCAGAATCTTAGGGAGACCACATAATGTTAGACGATCTACCCACATCTATCTTCCTAAGATTTTTTTTAACATCTTGAGATAAAATTATTATACCACAATTTATGCATTTGAAAGTGTGCAATTAAATGCCTTTTAATTTACTCACACAGTTGTACAAATATCATATCTAATATTTTGTCCTGTACTGGGGCTTAAAGTCAGGGCTTTCCCAGTGAGCTGCGTCCCAGCGCATTTTGTTATGTTATTTATGTTATGGTTTAGACAATCTTGCCAAGTTGATAAGTTGCCCAATTTGAATTCAGACTTGCAACCCTCCTGCCCCAGCCTCCCTGAGTGCTGAGATTACTGAGATACACCACCACATTCAGCTTAATTTTAGAACATTTATATGACACCAAAACAAACCCATCATCATCATGTATTAGGCAGCTTTTTGTTATAAAAAAAAAAAGTAGATGCTACTTAGAAAGTAAGCAGAGGTTGATTTTGACTATGAGGTCTATTTTGGTTCATGAGATTCAAGTCCCTGCTTGGGCAACCACATTAGCTTAAGCCTTTGGCAAGAGTGGCACATTGCGTAGGAGCACAGGGCAGAGCAAAAGCCTCGATCACAAGGCAGAAGCAGACAAAGAGCAGACCAGGCTCCCATAACCCTCTTTGGGCCACATCCCCCAAATCCCCCTCACAACAGCACTGCCTGGGGACCAGGACTTTAACCCATGGGCCTTTAGGTGACACAGGAAATCCCCACTTCCCCAACATTCCCTGTCCCTGGTAATCATGGCTTTACTTTGTGTTGCTATAAATCTCCTTCAGGGGACAGTTCCTGTATGAAATCATAGATTAAGTGGTGTTTTGTGACTGGCTTCTCTTCTAGTATGTTTTCAAAGTTCATGTTATAGCACATACTGGTAGTTTATTTCTTTCTATCATCAAATAGTAATACAATGTATGAATGTACCATGTTGTATTTATATTTTTACCAGTGATGAATATTTGGGTTCCGCTCTCTGTCTCTTATTAGTCCTATGAATATTCCTAGGCAAGTGTTTGCATGGCTTTTTGTTTCTCTTGGATATATACCTGAGGAGTGAGACTTGCTGGCTGGCAGGGAAATCCCATGTTTAACATTTTGAAGAACTGCTAAACTCCTCTAAAGTGGCTGCGCTATTTTACATTCTCACCAACAATATAAGAGGGTTTTGATTTCTCTACTTCCTTACCAACCCTGGCTAGTATTTGCCTTTTTTTGTGTTGTCGTTTTAGGATAAGATGGTATCTCACTGTGGTTTTCATTTGATTTTTCCTGATGACTAGTGATGTTGAATGACTTTTCATGTGCTCATCCATTTGTCTGTCTGCTTTGGAGAAACATCTGTTCAAATCCTTAACCTATTTTCCAGTCAGGTTGTCTAATTTTTTTTTTTTTTAATTTTTAGACTTGCTAAGTTGCCTGGCTGGCCTTCATTTATAATCTTTCTACCTCAGCCTCAATAGTAGATGGGATTATAGGCATGCACCACCATACCTGAGTTGGATAGTTTGTGTTTTGTTGTTGTTTATTGTGACACTAGGTAATCCAGGCTGACCTCAAACTGAAGGCAGTCCTCCTGCCTCAGCCTCCTGAGTGCTGGGATTACAGGCATATGCCACTATGTCAGGCTGTCTGATATTACTGAGATAACAGTTTCTAAATATATTCTTGATATAATTCCTCTACCAGGTATGATTTCCAAACATTTTCTCTGATCCTACGGGTTGCATTTGTCATTTTCTTGATAATATTGTTTGACACTTTTTATTTTGGTGAAATCCAGTTAGTTATTTTAGTTTTGTAACTAAGAAATCTTTTCATAATCTAAAATCATGAAGATTTACCCTTATGTTTTCTTCTAAAAGTTTTATAGTTTTATCTCTTATATTTAAGAATGAGCCATTTTGTGTGTGGTATGTGGAAAGGGTCTTACTGCATTCCTTTGAATATGAATTTCCAGTGATTTCAGCGCCATTTGTGAAAAAGAGGTGAAAATATTTGCATATTGTATATCTAACAGGGAACTTGCATTCAGGAGGAAAGAACTCTTAAAACTCAAAAATAAAACACTGTAAGTTCATAAGAATAAATAGGAAAGGAAAAGACATTCTAAGTTAGTAAAAGTAAAATAAATTTTTTAGTATTGTAAAGAAATGTTCTATATATGTCTATTTTAGTGAGCTAAATACAAATACCAGTTACATCAGCAAAATAATATTTATCAGGAGATACTGATTCAACACAAGCTTAATTATTAACAAAAACTTACCATATCTATAAATTGCAAATTGATCTGAGTAAATATAAAGACATAAGCCACAAATGTTAAAAAAGTCAAAAGTTTATTTCATCAGTTCATTAAGTAAACCAATGCTTATCTAGTGCTTGCTATGGGCGCGGCTGATCGCGGTTGTTGCCTGGGAAATGAAACAGATCTTTGCCTTCCTAGGGCCTTTAAAATGAACCATTATTTGTAAGCATGCCAGTATACTATCTGTGAAAATAATAAACAGTGTTGTTACCATAACTTGAAGCTGAGCTGTGGAGACTTGAGTCTAGATAGTGTTACAGGAGAGCTTCAGGTGAAGAATTCTGGTTAACAGTTAGCCCAACCAAAACTGGAGTTATAATTAAGCATTTAAAAAAAAAAAAAAACCCATCTAAGGGTTGCTGATTGCCTTTCAAGTTAGTCTACAAAGCTATGCAAGTGAACCTGCGTTTACCTAAGGGAATAAAGTCCTCTTCCCCTTCCTCTTTAACCGGTGAAGCAATGCCAAGCAGACCTTTGTATACACTTGCAGGTGTTCTGGCTTAAGTTTACGTGGCTCAGTAATTTCTTTTCTCTGCCAAAACCTGAGGATGCTGTGGTTGCTTTTCTTCTTTTTGTGACTAAGCCAGTTAATAGAATCTTCCTGTGTTCTTGGCTTGTAGTTTCCCTCTTTGGAGCTGAGTCCAGTCCACCACTGGAAGGTGTGTGCATTTTCCCGCCCTGCAGACCCCCAGTTGGGCAACAGTTCATACAGCTCAGCTTCATGCTGATGCTTTGTGTATTCTTCTAGGTCAGAAAAGCGTCTTCTTAAGGGACAGTTCTGTCTCCCTGCTGAGAGCTTCCCAGAGAAAGGGTTCCGTATTCGTCTGCTGGGTGCCATCTGAGGATGCAGATTTGGGCAGCGTTGATCCATGACACTTCTTGTGACTTGAAAGGGTTGAAACAGCTCACTCAGGAACCGGAGGCTGTGGCCCTTCTGCTAGGAGCTGCTGATCTTTGTTTCTGGACTTTGGAAATGTCAGGAAAGTGTACTTCTTGATAACTTTTATTTTCCCTCAGGAGAGTGCAGTTATACCTCATTCCATTGCTTTATCTCGGCTTCCCCACCCCAATTCTTGGCTAATAGCAGTGATTTTTCTGCAGTGTTAAGTGCACATGTTGCTGGGTGTGAAATTGAGGCAATTTTAACTGAGATTCAACATAACTAAAAGATACCTCATGTTACCCGTATCTAATTAGTTTGGTTTATCAGTGAGTCTGAAAATCTACTAAGAGGCTACTTGCAATATCTGGAATAGAACTTTGGGCTTACTTTTCCATGCTTGGATAATCTGATAAGAAATTATATTATATCCTTATGTCAAACTTTGAGAGTTGTGCTAGCTCTGAAATTCCTGGTAAAACGCTTGGTTAGCACAAGTTTATAATCACATGCAAAGAGAATTGAGGGAAAAAAATCAACATTAAGGGATTTAGTTTGTTACAATAGATGAGTGCTTTTTGTTGTGATTTCATTATAGTGAGCTCTAAACATTTAAAGTGGCCTTGCACC